>APFE030398788.1:54389-78768 GCA_000404065.3 Pinus taeda
AACAGTAATCCAATCCTTACGGTTTAAAGTTATCTTTGATTGAAAACTAAATATTTTTCTCAATGTTTTTTTATTTTCCGAGATCACACTAAGGCATGAAGAAAAAAAGCATACGCATGAGAAAAATCATTTCTTTCTGTTTCTAGTTTGCCCAAATCACACAGAGTCACGGTGCAAAGAGCGCAAGTAGAATTGACAAATATAGATCTGGTAAATAAAAAAATTATAGAGGATTATAAACTGAAATAAACAGAGAGATAAATAACTTTAACTGCAAATAAAGACTATATACCTCCAAATCTTAAAAATTACATAGCTAGGGCTACCAAAAACCTTTTTGCATGAAACGAAAGGGGTTCTTCCCTAGAACAGATGCTCCTAACAAAATAGAGTAGTCCTCTCAACCATAAAGCAGTCATAATAGTAGATATAGGAAACAATAGTTGGATGCAATTGTACTAGCTTTGAATTTGGATCAACAATGGATGTGGCTCTCGAATAGCTCTAATACCATTTAGGAATTTACATGGTAGGTTCCTTAGATAGAACACCGAAGGACACCACTCACAAATAAATCACAAATCAATACACCAGTATTCTTGACATGGTTAAAACCCTCAAAGAAGGAAACATTCCACGGAGTGAGCCAATGCGGCTACCTCAGGAAATTTATTAATGTAAAATAAAGAAAATCTAAATAATATTCTCTCATGAATGGTCACCTAACAAATGACCCTCCATGCTCTTTAAATAGAGATCATGGAGCAATTTCGTGTTAAGACACGGATCAAGTGTAATACTGAGGAGAGAGTGAATCGTCAGATCAATTTATGTATAGAACATATCTAACCCTCAAATTGTAAGTTACAAAAAGTACATACTAAATAAACTGATTTTACCTAACTATACACTAGACCAAGTTATACTTAATTATCTCCTATGTGTCGAAATATCCTAACGGGTTTTCATTATTAATCCCTTGGGTTTATAATATTAATCCATTTGGTTTATAGATTTGTTGGGTTTATAATATTAATCCTAAGGTTTATAAGCCCTTGGCTTTACAATATAAATTCTAGTGTTTAATATTATTTATTTGGGTTTATAATATTAATCCTTTGGGTTTATAATATCAATAATCTCGACTAAATTTTGATTTTGTGGGAGAGAGCTCTGCAGCGCGAAAACCCTAGTTTTCTGAGAAACTGAAATCGCTTCAGACCTGGAAGCACACAGACCCCGGTTTGCAGCACTGTTCAGAAAGGGTCAAGAGCTGACAGCCCGGATGGGGGCAGAGGGGTCCATTGGGACCCCTTCGTATAAACAAATAATCATGCAAAAGAAGAAGAAGAACGTGAGAGAAGGAGTCAGGATCTCGGGATATGATGGCTTCAAGCAGCCTAGCGGGACAAACAAGAAGAAAAAACAAGCAGAAGATAATGATCAAGACAGTAATACAGAAGTCAGAGGAGCAGAAGATGACGGGCTGGGAAACAATGAAAACAAAGCCACATCAGGACAAAAAATGACAAATAACAAGGAAAGACAGTCAGAAGAAGAAAGGGAGAACGCAGACAACGGGCGGGAGAACAAAGAAAAGAAAGGGGACACAAGCTCGAGCCACAACAAGCACCCTACAACGAACGGGATCTGCAAACCAATAAAAACTGATAACCTAATGGTTTTAATCACAAATCCGGTGATATAAGCTTACCGAGAGCACATGACGGAACATGCAGTCATTTGCAAGTTAATGGGCATGTAGCCCACGGAAAGGGCCCTATGTCAATGGAACAGACAGCATTGGAAACCCAAAGTGGATGTCAGATTACACCTGAGAGCTAAAGGTTTCTTCACAGTTGTTTTAACCAACCTGGAAGATAAGGACAGGATTTTTGATGGAGGCCCATATTTCATGGCCTCAGCTGGGCTGTACATGCAACCATGGAAGGCAAACTTCACCCCAGAAAAAGAATCGTTTACTCAAGTTCCAGTTTGGATTAGATTATTCTCTCTCCCAATAGATTATTGGGGTTTGAATGCTCTCAAGCAAATTGGAGATCAGCTGGGTACTTTTATCAAAGCCTCGTAGGCAACCCTGCAAAAGAAATACACCTCATGCGCAAGAATATGTGTTGAAATGGATGTTTCGGGAGCACTTCATGAAGGGTTATGGCTTGAATACAGAGATGAAGACTACTTTCAGGCAATAGACTATGAGCAGATCCCATTTCGATGTCGCAAATGTCACGAACACGAACATTTAATAAGGGAATGCCCAATGAACAAGAAGGAAGAAGACATTAAAACAGAGCAGGTGAATAAAGCTAAAGATAACTTCATCATACCAAAGTCAAGGCAAAGAGCCAATAGAAGAAGAATGAACAAGGCGAGAATAAGTAGAACCAACTACAATAATACTTTTGAAATCTTAGATCCAGAAATAGAATCAGAGGATGGACATAAAACCCAGGCAGTAGATAAGGAGCATAAGGAAAGGGAAGAACAAACAAGGACAGAAGCGGAAGAGAACAAGGACATTAGCGAAGTCCAAATGCAGGAGAGACCAGAAGAGCAAGAGGAGGATGCAGACATGCTTACCAGTGATGGAGGAAGTGAGGATCTCGAGCTGGAGGAGGTGCTATCCAGGGAAGGAATGAATCTACCAGTTATAGCTGAGAACTGGAAAACGCAAGGCATAGAAAATGCACCAGAGGAAGAAATAAGGAAGGTAAATGATATGTTCATAGCAAGGCAAAAAGCAGAATTAGAAAAGCAGAATAGGAAGCTAGGTATAGCAAGAGGGAGTGGTACCCACTCCAAGAGTCTCACATGGAACTCATCCAGCTCCAAACAAAAGAAAAGAAGAGGCAGAAGGACAAGTGGTGAGGTTTTTCAGGAGCTAGGCATGATAATGATCAACTCAGGGAAGATGAAGGCACTCAACGCCTTCTCGTCCTATCATTGTAATCTTAAGTTACTCATGAAGATCATATCTTGGAATGCTAGAGGGCTGAACGGCCAAGCAAACCAAAGAGTATTAAAGCGTAAATTTCAACTTGATGCAGGGAAAGACCTACAAAACCCAGGAACTTCAAAAGACATGCATCCCAGCATTCAATAAAGTGTCAGCAAAACTTTCTGGTCGACAACCGCCCTTAGCAATATACTCAGCACAGCTTCTCTGTAAAACAACCCTTGTAAACTACCAAACTCTACAGCTTCGTGACCCTCAACAATCCTTGATAAACAGCGGTGCTTCTTGTGCAAGTCCAGATCAGTTTTCTTACCATATTAAAATATCTTAACACCACAGTGCGCCCTGAAATCGTAGAAACCTCCTCAAAACTTAGAAGATCGGACTAATACCGCATGAGAATTTAAATAGCAGTGACAAAAACTAATGTTTTTCAGGGGATTTGAGAACCCGGATCACCATAAGAGATTTCACACCTCTCCAAGCACACAGTAATATAAATAACAGTCAACATGTATTAGAAACGCGTTGCCCTTTCCACGCATAATCACACCATTAACCATGGCGCTCCTACTCTCTATACGCAAGCGCTCCTTGGTTTTTCTTAACAGTTCGACTTCAAAACAATTAACATACAGCTGAGCTCAATTGCGCCCACGCTTACCGGCCACAATCCTCCTTTATAAAAAACACTGGGTGTTAATGGTTTAACGCAGGCTTCACATCCTCCGATATGTATATGCTAAGTTGCTCCAATACGCTCAAATACCGGGTGCACGAATATCAAACCATCGGACTGTTTCAAGTGGCTGACAACGCGTAAGCTATTGCCATAGCTGAAGTGATCTTTGCCGGTATTTTCCCTATCCCCTGTCCACACCAAGACTCTCGTGGAGGGCACAATATCAGTATTAAATGAAGCGTTAAGATCTCTGACTTTAATAATAATTGCGTCACTTAATTAGTGCTCCAAACACAATACAAGGTTTCCGATTTTAATAATAACCACACGCTGGAATTTCTGAAACCATAAAGAGCAATACCAACACCAAAGAAAGGAAAGAAACTAGTGCTTTATTACGGAGTCCCAATTAGGGAAATTAAAGAGATATCACAAGCTTTACACTCTATTACAGGACGGACCTTGATTCATTTGCATTGGTGCACGACAGTAATTAAAATACATAGTTGTGTAACGATTATTCAAACACATTGGTTCATTCAAACTTGTTAATCAACCATTAATGCCTTTCCCATGGAATTAACAATTCTTACATTAATATTCATACTTCCAGCGATATTACTTCACAATCCAACAATATGTATATACATATACCATTTAAAACAAACCAGTTTACTTACAAACTGTGTTAGCCAGATAAGCAGAATTTATGGCCCTTTACAAACTTCCCGAAGGCTCCCAACCAGAAAACTCACACTCCCTCTCTCTGATCCTCAATGTCTTTGAGGATTCCTAATTTATAAAAACTAAGCATGATCTAGAATCACCAAACTAAAAGCTCTAAGAGTCTACATGCAATGCATACATATGGTAAAAGCATCTTGAGGATTGTTTCCCATCTTTTTCCCTGTTTTAAGAACAAGAAAAGCCCCCTTATCCATAACGATCCATATTCATTGCTTTATGCCTAAAAAAACTCCCTATTTTATTAAAAATAACAAAATATTTAAAATTATCGCACCCCCCTTTTTATTTGATATTTACAAATGAAGAGGTTCTTGATGCTCCTGCATCATACAACCAACCTTAAAATTAATCATGATCCCCTGATCATGTGTTGGGATTTGTGTATGCCTGGATCCCACATATTATGCTGCAAGTTTCCATCTGCCACTGCTTTTGTCTGTTGTTCTTCTCCAGGTCTCCACACCTTATGTTGCTTTGCTCCACTAGCTGCACTCTCGCAATCTTCTGTTGTTTTCCTTTTGCTGCTTCTCCTTTGTTTCACTGCTGCTGGTCTCTTCCAGGACTCCTTCATCATCATCCACATCATCATTTTAATTTCTTTGTCTAGCAGATTTCCTCCAACTTCTTCAATAAGACCTGTACTCACAAAACAATTGTTAGAATAAAAAACATAAGGCATCAGTGCCTCTACTGCTGCTACCAATGTTGTCTCAGCTGCCACCATGGATGTTGCTGACACTATCGCCATAGGTTTTTCTACCTCCCAAACTTCTTGTCCCTCTGCAACATGCTTTGGCTCATCACCTGCAATTTCATCTACAACTTTATCTACAACTTTTTCCTCTGGTTCAGATGTCTCCAGCAAATATTTCAGCGCATAAGTCCTCTGTCTCTCCAACTCTCTTCTCTGGAGATCTAGTTTTCTATACAATTCAACAACTTCATTAGGAGTAGATCTTGGAAACTCCACATAACCTTTTATACCTTCAACAACTCTTGAGGAATCATTAGCTGGTCCAACATTCTAATTAGACTCTTTCATCTTTATTTTCTCATCATTGATCTGAACAGCCTTCAGATTCAACTCTTTGTGGAAAGATTCCAAAGCTTGTTCATTTCCCCGTACTTTACCTGCAAACATGCACAATTCATTAGTCTTTAAATCACAAGACTTTTTAGTCTTGACTGCTTTCTTCAACACTTCCCTTTGATCAGGTTTGCATGTGGAATCTTCTAATTTCATCTATGGCACAGGAATTCTAAGCCCCTTTTCCAACAAGGAAATTAGAATTTGTCTCAACCTCCTTTGCAATTATCGCCAAATCAGTCTCCTTCCCTTCAGTGGAAAAATCCATTTTCCTTTCTGCTTTTCCCGCTCTTGTAGCCATTCTTCCAGTACCTGCAACTATGCCTTTATTTCTGCAATCTTGCTTTCTCGAACTCCTGTAGTCTTCTCATCTCTATGGCATTTCTCTGAACCTCTTCCTCCTCTAGAAAAACTCTCTCTGCCTCTGGCAGACTGCTTCCTCATGAGTTTCTCACTCACCATGAGTTGTACTAGCCTCTGCAACAGCAATCTCTCTTGCTGCAACTTACCTCACCAATCCTTCCCTCTGGATCTGGTCTTTTGGTAAGTACTTGGTTCACTGCCTCTGGAACCTCTTGAGCATTCCTCTGCTCTATCTAGGCTATCTCTTCAACTCACCTTCTTCTTCTCCAGGACACTGCAACTGTCCTCCTTATTCAGCCTTCAGCTGAATGCCAGGTTCACTGCCACCTTCTCTGCAACCATAAAATTAAATCATAAACTTTGAATCAAAAATCATCTCACCTTCTAAGATCTTGCATGATCTTGTCTTCGTTCCACTTCTGCAATTCTTCTTCACTTTGTGTAGTTTGCATATCATATTTGATCTTCCTTTCAATCAAAAATACACTTCAGTTCTTCAACAAAACCTTCTTGCATTCATTAAAAACAAAACAAACATTCTTTTGAAAACAGAGCCAAGCTCTGATACCACTTGATGTAGGGCAAGACCTGCAAAACCCAGGAACTTCAAAAGACATGCATCCCAGCATTCAATAAAGTGTCAGCAAAACTTTCTAACCGACAACTGCCCTTAGCAATATACTCAGCATAGCTTCTCTGTAAAACAACCCTTGTAAACTCCCAAACTCTACAGCTTCGTGGCCCTCAACAATCCTTGATAAACAGCGGTGCTTGTTGTGCAAGTCCAAATCAGTCTTCTTACCATATTAAAGTATCTTAACACAACAGTGCGCCCTGAAATCGTAGAAACCTCCTCAAAACTTAGCGGATCGAACTAATACCACATGAGAATTTAAATAACAGTGACAAAAACTAATGTTTTGCAGGGGATTTGAGAACCCGGATCACCATAAGAGTTTTCACACCTCTCCACGCGCACAGTCATATAAATAACAGTCAATATGTATTAGAAACGCATTTCCCTTTCCACGCATAATCACACCATTAACCATGGCGCTCCTGCTCTCTATACGCAAGCGCTCCTTGGTTTTTCTTAACAGTTCGACTTCAAAACAATTAACATACAGCTGAGCTCAATTGCGCCCACGCTTACCGGCCACAATCCTCCTCTATAGAAAAAACAGGGTGTTAATGGTTTAACGCAGGCCTCACATCCTTCGATGTGTATATGCTAAGTTGCTCCAATAGGCTCAAATACTGGGTGCACGAATATCAAACCATCAGACAGTTTCAAGTGGCTGACAATGCGTAAGCTATTGCCATAGCTAAAGCAATCTTTGCCGGTATTTTCCCTGTCCCCTGTCCACACCAAGACTTTCGTGGAGCGCACAATATCAGTATTAAATGAAGCGTTAAGGTCTCTGACTTTAATAATAACTGCGTCACTTAATTAGTGCTCCAAAAACAATACAAGGTTTCCGATTTTAATAATAACCGCACGCTGGAATTTCTAAAACCATAAAGAGCAATACCAACACCAAAGAAAGGAAAGAAACTAGTGTTTTCTTACAGAGTCCCAATTAGGGAAATTAAAGAGATATCATAGGCTTTCCACTCTATTACAGGACGGACCTTTATTCATTTGCATTGGTGCACGACAGTAATTAAAATCCACAGTTGTGTAACAATTATTCAAACACATTGGTTCATTCAAACTTGTTAATCAACCATTCATGCCTTTCCCATGGAATTAACAATTCTTACATTAATATTCATACTTCTAGCGATATAACTTCACAATCCAACAATCTGTATATACATATACCATTTAAAACAAACCAGTTTAGTTACAAACTGTGTTGGCCAGATAAGCAGAATTTATGGCCCTTTACAAACTTCCTGAAGGCTCCCAACCAGAAAACTCTCACACTCCCTCTCTTTGATCCTCAATGTCTTTGAGGATTCCTAATTTATAAAAACTAAGCATGATCTAGAATCACCCAACTAAAAGCTCTAAGAGTCTACATGCAATGCATACATATGGTAAAAGCATCTTGAGGCTTTTTTCCCATCATTTTCCATGTTTTAAGAACAAGAAAAGCCCCCTTATCCATAACAATCCATATTCATTGCTTTATGAATAAAAATACTCCCTATTTTATTAAAAATAACAAAATATTTAAAATTATCACACCCCCCTTTTTATTTCATATTTACAAATGAAGAGGTTCTTCATGCTCCTGCATCATACACCCAACCTTAAAATTAATCATGATCCCCTGATCATGTGTTGGGATCTGTGTATGCCTGGATCCCACATCTTATGCTGCAAGTTTCCATCTGCCACTGCTTTTGTCTGTTGTTCTTCTCCAGGTCTCCACACCTTATGCTGCTTTGCTCCACTAGATGCACTCTCGCAATCTTCTGATGTTTTCCTTTTGCTACTTCTCCTTTGTTTCACTGTTGCTGGTCTCTTCCAGGACTCCTTCATCATCATCCGCATCATCATTTTAATTTCTTTGTCTAGCAGATTTCCTCCAACTTCTTCAATAATACCTGTACTCACAAAACAATTGTTAGAATAAAAAACATAAGGCATCAGTGCCTCTTCTGCTACTACCAATGTTGTCTCAGCTACCACCATGGATGTTGCTGACACTGTCGCCATAGATGTTTCTACCTCGCAAACTTCCTGTCCCTTTGCAACATGCTTTGGCTCATCACCTGCAATTTCATCTGCAACTTTATCTACAACTTTTTCCTCTGGTTCAGATGTCTCCAGCAAATATTTCAGCTCATAAGTCCTCTGTCTCTCCAACTCTCTTCTCTGGAGATCTAGTTTTCTATACAATTCAACAACTTCATTAGGAGTAGATCTTTGAAACTTCACATAACCTTTTATACCTTCAACAACTCTTGAGCAATCATCAGCTGGTCCAACATTCTGATTAGACTCTTTCGTCTTCATTTTCTCATCATTGATCTGAACAACCTTCAGATTCAACTCTTCGTGGACAGATTCCAAAGCTTGTTCATTTCCCTGTACTTTACCTGCAAACATGCACAATTCATTAGTCTTTAAATCATAAGACTTTTTAGTCTTGACTGCTTTCTTCAACACTTCCCTTTGATCATGTCTGCATGTGGAATCTTCTAATTTCATCTCGGCACAAGAATTCTAAGCCCATTTTCCAACAAGGCAATCAAAATTTGTCTCAACCTCCTCCGCAATTGTCTCCAAATCACTCTCCTTCCCTTCAGTGGAAAAATCCATTTTCCTTTATGATTTTCCCGCTCTTGTACCCATTCTTCTAGTACCTACAACTGTGCCTTTATTTCTGCAATCTTGCTTTCTCGAACTCCTGCAGTCTTCTCATCTCTATGGAATTTCTCTGAACCTCTTCCTCCTCTAGAAAAACTCTCTCTGCCTCTGGCAAACTGCTTCCTCATGAGTTTCTCACTCACCATGAGTTGTACTAGCCTCTGCAACAACAATCTCTCTTGCTGCAACTTACCTCACCAATCCTTCCCTCCGCATCTGGTCTTTTGGTAAGTACTTGGTTCACTACCTCTAGAACCTCTTGAGCATTCCTCTGCTCTCTCTAGGCTATCTCTTCAACTCACCTTCTTCTTCTCCAGGACACTACAATTGTCCTCCTTATTCAGCCTTCAGCTGAATGCCAGGTTCACTGCCACCTTCTCTGCAACCATAAACTTAAATCATAAACTTTCAATCAAAAATCATCTCACCTCCTAAGATCTTGCATGATCTTGTCTTCGTTCCACTTCTGCAATTCTTCTTTTCTTTGTGTAGTTTTCATATATTATCTGATCTTCCTTTCAATCAAAAATACACTTCAGTTCTTCAACAAAACCTTCTTGCATTCATTAAAAACAAAACAAACATTCTTCTGAAAATAGAGTCAGGCTCTGATACCACTTGATGCAGGGCAAGACCTGCAAAACCCAAGAACTTCAAAAGACATGCATCCCAGCATTCAATAAAGTGTCAGCAAAACTTTCTGGTCAACAACCACCCTTAGCAATAGACTCAGCACAGCTTCTCCGTAAAACAACCCTTGTAAAACTGCCAAACTCTACAGCTTTGTGGCCCTCAACAATCCTTGATAAACAGCGGTGCTTGTTGTGCAAGTCCAGATCTGTCTTCTTACCATATTAAAATATCTTAACACCACAGTGCACCCTGAAAACGTAGAAACCTCCTCAAAACTTATCGGATCGGGCTAATACCACATGAGAATTTAAATAGCAGTGACAAAAACTAATGCTTTGCAGGGGATTTGAGAACCCGGATCACCATAAGAGTTTTCACACCTCTCCACGCACACAGTCATATAAATAACAGTCAATATGTATTAGAAACGCGTTTCCCTTTCCACGCATAATCACACCATTAACCATGGTGCTCCTACTCTCTACACGCAAGTGCTCCTTGGTTT
The DNA here is from genome assembly GCA_000404065.3 of Pinus taeda. Taxonomy (NCBI): domain Eukaryota; kingdom Viridiplantae; phylum Streptophyta; class Pinopsida; order Pinales; family Pinaceae; genus Pinus; species Pinus taeda. Next base: position 64,706 of record APFE030398788.1, read on the forward strand.
TTCTTAACAGTTCGACTTCAAAACAATTAACATACAGTTGAGCTCAATTGCGCCCACGCTTACCGACCACAATCCTCCTCTATAAAAAACACAGGGTGTTAATGGTTTAACGCAGGCCTCACATCCTCCGATATGTATATGCTAAGTTGCTCCAATACGCTCAAATACCGGGTGCATGAATATCAAACCATCGGACTGTTTCAAGTGGCTGACAACGCGTAAGCTATTGCCATAGCTTAAGCGATCTTTGCTGGTATTTTCCCTGTCCCCTGTCCACACCAACACTTTCGTGGAGTGCACAATATCAGTATTAAATGAAGCATTAAGATCTCTGACTTTAATAATAACTGCGTCACTTAATTAGTGCTCCAAACATAATACAAGGTTTCCGATTTTAATAATAACCGCACACTGGAATTTCTGAAACCATAAAGAGCAATACCAACACCAAAGAAAGGCAAGAAACTAGTGTTTTCTTACGGAGTCCCAATTAGGGAAATTAAAGAGATATCACAGGCTTTCCACTCTATTACAGGACGGACCTTGATTCATTTGCATTGGTGCACGACAGTAATTAAAATCCACAGTTGTGTAACGATTATTCAAACACATTGGTTCATTCAAACTTGTTAATCGACCATTCATGCCTTTCCCATGGAATTAAAAATTCTTACATTAATATTCATACTTCCAGCGATATAACTTCATAATCCAACAATTTGTATATACATATACTATTTAAAACAAACCAGTTTACTTACAAACTGTGTTGGCCAGATAAGCAGAATTTATGGCCCTTTACAAACTTCCCGAAGGCTCCCAACCAAAAAACTCTCACACTCCCTCTCTCTGATCCTCAATGTCTTTGAGGATTCCTAATTTATAAAAACTAAGCATGGTCTAGAATCACCCAACTAAAAGCTCTAAGAGTCTACATGCAATGCATACATATGGTAAAAGCATCTTGAGGCTTTTTTCCCATCTTTTTCCCTGTTTTAAGAACAAGAAAAGCCCCCTTATCCATAACGGTCCATATTCATTGCTTTATGCCTAAAAACACTCCCTATTTTATTACAAATAACAAAATATTTAAAATTATCACACCCCCCTTTTTATTTCATATTTACAAATGAAGAGGTTCTTGATGCTCCTGCAGCATACACCCAACCTTAAAATTAATCATGATCCCCTGATCATATTTTGGGATCTATGTATGCCTGGATCCCACATCTTATGCTGCAAGTTTCCATCTGCCACTGCTTTTGTCTATTGTTCTTCTCCAGGTCTCCACACCTTATGCTGCTTTGCTCCACTAGCTGCCCTCTCGCAATCTTCTATTGTTTTCCTTTTGTTGCTTCTCCTTTGTTTCACTGCTGCCGGTCTCTTCCACGACTCTTTCATCATCATCTGCATCATCATTTTAATTTCTTTGTCTAGCATATTTCCTCCAGCTTCTTCAATAAGACCTGTACTCACAAAACAATTGCTAGAATAAAAAACATAAGGCATCAGTGCCTCTTCTGCTGCTACCAATGTTGTCTCAGCTGCCACCATGGACGTTGTTGACACTGTCGCCATAGATGTTGCTACCTCCCAAACTTCTTGTCCCTCTGCAGCATGCTTTGGCTCATCACCTGCAATTTCATCTACAACTTTATCTACAACTTTTTCCTTTGGTTCAGATGTCTCCAGCAAATATTTCAGCGCATAAGTCCTCTGTCTCTCCAACTCTCTTCTCTAGAGATCTAGTTTTCTATACAATTCAACAACTTCATTAGGAGTAGATCTTCAAAACTTCACATAACCTTTTATACCTTCAACAACTCTTGAGCAATCATCAGTTGGTCCAACATTCTGATTAGACTCTTTTGTCTTCATTTTCTCATCATTGATCTGGACATCCTTCATATTCAACTCTTCGTGGACAGATTCCAAAGCTTGTTCATTTCCCTGTACTTTACCTGCAAACATGCACAATTCATTAGTCTTTAAATCACAAGACATTTTAGTCTTGACTGCTTTCTTCAACACTTCCCTTTGATCAGGTCTGCATGTGGAATCTTCCAATTTCATCTCTGGCACAAGAATTCTAAGCCCCTTTTCCAACAAGGCAATCAGAATTTGTCTCAACTTCCTCTGCAATTGTCGCCAAATCACTCTCCTTCCCTTCAGTGGAAAAATCCATTTCCCTTTCTGCTTTTCCCGCTCTTGTAGCCATTCTTCCAGTACCTGCAACTGTGCCTTTATTTTTGCAATCTTACTTTCTCGAGCTCCTGCAGTCTTCTCATCTCTGTGGCATTTCTCTGAACCTATTCCTCCTCTTGAAAAACTCTCTCTGCCTCTGGCAGAATGCTTCCTCATGAGTTTCTCACTCACCATGAGTTGTACTAGCCTCTGCAACAGCAAACTCTCTTGCTGCAACTTACCTCACCAATCCTTCCCTCCGGATCTGGTCTTTTGGTAAGTACTTAGTTCACTGCCTCTGGAACCTCTTGAGCATTCCTCTGCTCTCTCTAGGCTATCTCTTCAAATCACCTTCTTCTTCTCCAGGACCCTGCAATTGTCCTCCTTATTCAGCCTTCAGCTGAATTCCAGGTTCACTGCCACCTTCTCTGCAACCATAAACTTAAATCATAAACTTTCAATCAAAAATCATCTCACCTTCTAAGATCTTGCATGATCTTCTCTTTGTTCCACTTCTGCAATTCTTCTTCACTTTGTGTAGTTTGCATATCAGATCTGATCTTCCTTTCAATCAAAAATACACTTCAGTTCTTCAACAAAACCTTCTTGCATTCATTAAAAACAAAACAAACATTCTTCTGAAAACAGAGCCAGGCTCTGGTACCACTTGATGCAGGGCAAGACCTGCAAAACCCAGGAACTTCAAAAGACATGCATCCCAGCATTCAATAAAGTGTCAGCAAAACTTTTTGGCCGACAACCGCCCTTAGCAATATACTCAGCACAGCTTCTCTATAAAATAACCCTTGTAAACTGCCAAACTCTACAGCTTCGTGGCCCTCAACAATCCTTGATAAACAGCGGTGCTTGTTGTGCAAGTCCAGATCAGTCTTCTTACCATATTAAAATATCTTAACACCACAGTGCGCCCTGAAATCGTAGAAACCTCCTCAAAACTTAGCGGATCTAACTAATACCACATGAGAATTTAAATAGCAGTGATAAAAACTAATGTTTTGCAAGGGATTTGAGAACCCGGATCACCATAAGAGTTTTCACACCTCTCCACGCGCACATTCATATAAATAACAGTCAATATGTATTAGAAATGCGTTTCCCTTTCCACGCATAATCACACCATTAACCATGGCGCTCCTGCTCTCTATACGCAAGCGCTCCTTGGTTTTTCTTAACAGTTCGACTTCAAAACAATTAACATACAGCTGAGCTCAATTGCACCCACGCTTACCGGCCACAATCCTCCTCTATAAAAAACATAGGGTGTTAATGGTTTAACGCAGGCCTCACATCCTCTGATATGTATATGCTAAGTTGCTCCAATACGCTCAAATACCGGGTGCACGAATATCAAACCATCGGATTGTTTCAAGTGGCTGACAACGCGTAAGCTAATTCCATAGCTGAAGCGATCTTTGCCGGTATTTTCCCTATCCCCTGTCCACACCAAGACTTTTGTGGAGCGCACAATATCAGTATTAAATGAAGCGTTAAGATCTCTGACTTTAATAATAACCGCGTCACTTAATTAGTGCTCCAAACACAATACAAGGTTTCCGATTTTAATAATTACCGCACGCTGGAATTTCTGAAACCATAAAGAGAAATACCAACACCAAAGAAAGGCAAGAAACTAGTGTTTTCTTACGGAGTCCCAATTAGGGAAATTAAAGAGATATCACAGGCTTTCCACTCTATTACAGGACGGACCTTGATTCATTTGCATTGGTGCACGACAGTAATTAAAGTCCACAGTTGTGTAACGATTATTCAAACACATTATTTCATTCAAACTTGTTAATAGACCATTCATGCCTTTCCCATGGAATTAACAATTCTTACATTAATATTCATACTTCCAGCGATATAACTTCACAATCCAACAATCTGTATATACATATACCATTTAAAACAAACCAGTTTACTTACAAACTGTGTTGGCCAGATAAGCAGAATTTATGGCCCTTTACAAACTGCCCGAAGGCTCCCAACCAGAGAACTCTCACACTCCCTCTCTCTGATCCTCAATGTCTTTGAGGATTCCTAATTTATAAAAACTAAGCATGATCTAGAATCACCCAACTAAAAGCTCTAAGAGTCTACATGCAATGCATACATATGGTAAAAGCATCTTGAGGCTTTTTTCCCATCTTTTTCCCTGTTTTAACAACAAGAAAAGCCCCCTTATCCATAGTGATCCATATTCATCGCTTTATGCCTAAAAACACTCCATATTTTATTAAAAATAACAAAATTTTTAAAATTATCACACCCCCCTTTTTATTTCATATTTAAAAATGAAGAGGTTCTTGATGCTCCTGCATCACAAAAGTTCAATCCGGAGATTATGTTCATTCAAGAAACCAAATGCAGCAGCTCCAACATGGCCAAGATAAACAAGAAGATCGGAAGGAATATAAATTATCTAGAAGTAGAAAGTCAGGGCCGAGAAGGCGGCCTAGCAACACTATGGGATACAAGAGATATTCAGGTGATCTCTGTCGAAGCGAACAAACAATTCATTGTTGTGGAAGCTCAAACCACAGGTAATTTTGAATCTTTCTTATGTGTTAATGTATATGGACCACAAAGAACAGAGGACAAAAATAAGTTTCTTAAATTCCTTAAATAAACTCATTGCTAGATACCCAAGGTCTAAATGCATTATAGGGGGAGATTTCAACATGATAACTACCCTTCTGGAGAAGAAAGGGGGTCTAAGAAAACTAAACAAGGATGCGGAGGCTTTCACTAGTTTCATTGATGATGTTAAATTAGTAGATATTCTCCCCAAGAGTGGCAACTTCACTTGGAATAACAGAAGAGGGGGAGAAAGATTTATTGCTTCCCACTTAGATAGATTCTTGATTTCTGAGAATATCATAATGGATGGCATCACTGTAGAATCAGATATCCTCCCAACTGGAGGCTCGGATCACTGGCCAATTTCACTCACAGTTGCGGTGCAGAGCACTCCGAGGAACAAACCATTCCGATTTGAAAAATTTTGGCTGGATCACCCCAACTTCCTCAAGTTAGTGGAGAAATGGTGGTCTGAACCCCTGGAAGGCAAAGGCTCCAAAATGTTTAACCTATAGAAGAAGTTAAGAATCATCAAAGAAAAAATAAAGGAGTGGAACAGAACAGTATTTGGGGACATCTTTAAGGAGAAAACCCGAATAGAAGAAAAGTTGGAACAAATCCACAAAGACTGGGCTTCTGGGCATAGTAATGAGGAATATGCCGAACAGGAGAAAAGTCTAACTCGTCAATGGCACGATCGATGCAGACAAGAAGAAACCCTATGGAAACAAAAATCAAGAATCCAATGGTTAAAAGAAGGGGAGCAGAACACCAAATTTTTCCACAGATCAGCTCTAGACTACAGGAGTGCAAACAAAATTCTGGAGATGAAAAATAAAGATGGGGAACCATTGAAGAATCACCAAGACATATCAGCAATGCTCCGGGAACACTTCAATTCCATAGCTCAAGAATCGTAATTAGACAGAGAGGAAGCTATCAAGGAACTTTTAAAAGCCATACCCAAATCTATCAACTCTGATCAGAACTGGGCCCTCTGCAGGGAAATTACACTGGGAGAAGTGGAGGAAGCAGTAAATAGCATGCCAAACGACAAAGCTCCAGGACCTGATGGGTTCACCATCAACTTTTACAAGGCCTGTTGGAATATTGTGAAGCAGGAAGTGTGGGATGTGGTTGAGGACTCCAGAAGATCTGGATCAATCCTAAAATCCATCAATTCAACCTTTATAGCACTCATACCTAAGGTAGAGGAAGCCAATACCCATGAAAAGTTCAGACCTATAGCCCTCTGCAATGTCATTTACAAAATAATATCAAAAGTCATAGCCAACAGATTAAAGCCAATTCTTCCGGGCATCATATCTAAAGAACAATCAGGCTATGTAGAGGGAAGGCAGATTTTAGACAATATCCTCCTTGCCTAGGAGATGATCCACACTCTACACTCAAGGAAAGAAACAGGAATGCTGATGCAGCTTGATCTCTCGAAGGCATATGACAAGGTGAGCTGGAGGTACCTAGAAGCCATTCTAGAAGCTTTTGGTTTTTGCAGGCAATGGATTAGTTGGGTTTTAGCCCTCATCAAATCCTCAAGATTCTCAATCCTTGTTAATGGAGCACCCTCTGAACCTTTCTCACCATCGCGTGGAATAAGGCAGGGGGATCCTCTGTCCCCATTCCTGTTTGTCATTCTTATGGAGGGTCTCTGTAGAATTATAGCCAAGAAGAAAGCTGATGGAATCATTAAGAGCCTTCAACCGATAAGAACTGTACCGGCCACCACGCATCAACAGTTCGTGGATGATACAATGTTACACGGAATCCCCATAGTCAAAGAGGCCTTAGCTTTTAGGCATATCTTAGACCTCTTTAGTAAAGCCTCTAGAATGGAAATAAATTTCTCCAAGTCAATGATCTTCTTCTTCCATACTCATCCAGCTATTTAGGCTCATCTGTCTCAACTACTTGGATTCAGGATAGGCAATCTGCCATCGAGGTATCTAGGGGCTCCCCTTACTCTCAAACCTTGGCAGAAAATGCACTGGGAGAAGGTTATAGCCAACATGGAGAAAAAATGTAAACATTGGACGCACAGGCCTTTAAACTTTGCTAGTCGTTTAGTATTAACTAAGACAGTGTTACAGGCCATACCGCAGTACTTATTGTCTATGCTACCAGCTCCCAAAGGAATTCTACAGCAAATGAGAACCATTCAGAGATCCTTCCTTTGGAATGGAAATGGGGATAAGAAAAAATGGGCGTTGGTAGCTTGGAATAAGCTATGCAAGCCGAAATCCATGGGGGGACTAAATCTCGTAGATCCGTCAATTGTCAACAGGACCTGTGGTGCTAAACTATGGTGGAGGTGGATAAAAGAGCCCAATTTGTCATGGGCTAGATATTGGAAATAAAAGTACACTCCCGACTGCAACAATCAGGATATGGTCAGACTGCAAGAGGTCCCGGAAGGCTCGCCTATATGGAACCTTGCGCGCAAAAACCGAAGCATAGTGCAGGAGAACAGCTTCTGGGAAATCCGCAATGGCAGGATAGCCCTATTTTGGGAGGATGCCTGGCAGCAACTCCCAAAACTTGACACCCCAAAACTATCATCTCTCAAACTCTCAAATCAAAATGAAGGCAGGCACAGAGTCCACCACTATTGGAATCAGAACAATAGGGATCCCATCTGGAGGGAATGGATTAGTCTCACCAGCGGCAACAACAATGAAAGAAATGAAAGCACACAGCAAATTAATGATAAATTGCAAAAAAGAAGGATTCGGAAAGAAGAAGAAGAAGACAAGCTAAGATGGGGTATGAGAGGTAGTGGCAATTTCTCATTAAAAGAAGCAAGGGAAATAATAGAAAAGGCTGAGCAGGAGGAGGCAGTGCCATGGAGTAACAAAGTTTGGGACAACCTATTTTGGCCGAAAATCAAGACATTCCTTTGGCTTCTGATGCGAAACAAAACCTTAACCTGGGATAATTTACGCAAAAAAGGATTCAGTGGACCTTCGAGATCCCCAATGTGCTTAGCTGAAGAAGAAACAATAAACCACCTGTTTAACTCATGTGAATGGGCGAATCAACTATGGAATTGGATGGAGGAAATTCTAAGCGATTCCAACAGAGACAGAGGGTCAATTCATAATACTATCCTCAATTGGCAAAGTAACTTCTCCAATAACCAAAGGGTCAATAGCATCTGGAAAACCATGCCAAGCTTCCTTCTATGGATAGTTTGGAAAGAACACAATAGACGAATATTCCAGGATGAATATAGAAATGCAGAGCACTCCAAGGAAACTGTTTTAGCCAAGATTCAACAGCTAATTCAAACGAAATGTAAAGTGGATCCCAAAGAGAAGATATCAGATCGTGACCTACTCATCCTAAAACGCTTTCAATTAGAAGTGAACCACAGCAACACATCACCGAGACGCCAACAACAACCAAATTCGGAAGCCACCAAGTGGAATTGTCCGCCGGAGGGAGGTCTGAAACTAAATTTTGATGGTGCGTCCAGAGGGAACCCTGGGATAGCAGGTATTGGAGGAGTCATAAGGAATTAGGGTGGCAAAATTATACATATATACTGTAGAGAGTTGGGAGAAAGCACAAACAACGAGATGGAGTTCGTGGCGCTTGAGCACGGGCTTAGAATTCTAAAGAATTTGCATACTAGCAAGGCGATTGTGGAAGGGGATTCGTCTCTGGTAATCTCAGTTGCTAAGAAGATCTATGAAGGCACCACAGCAAGTCAAGCCACGAAACACTGGAGGCTCGCCAAGGTGACGGAGAATATTGCAGAATTGATTGTCAGGATGAATGGGATAGTTTTTCAGGCGATCAGACGTAAGGCTAATGGGCTGGCGGACTACTTGGCGAACTATGGCATTGATAATCAAGACGAGATATGGGACAGCTGTTGGCAACAGGTAGACTGTCCGGACCTCAAGGAAAAGTGCCTACAGCTGGCCAAGTAGGACCTCAGCAACACTGGTCGGGCTTAACCGGAGAAGGCAGGCTCCAATGGTAAAGCATGATGGAACGGGCCGGTAAGGACAGGAGTTTGGATCGTTGGCACCGGAAGAAAGGACATGTGCAGCGGATACAATTATGGCAACAACAGGCGAAAACAGACAGGTTTTATGACATGGAAGGTTGCAGAGCATATCGCCACCGCATACCAAGAAGAAGGGACACATGGCATGTACGTACTCAAGCAGAAAACAACAACATTCATTTTAGGATCTAGAGACATCCCTCAAGATTCTCGGCCCTCCCAGGAAGTTATGGTGATAGCACTACCACCTCGCTTCGTCTGAACAAGTGCAACACGAGAAACCGAATGGAGAAAGATTATTTATTAGCCAGCCTAGGAACCAGCTCCATTGTAATTCCTTCGGGCATCTCTCTGGGTTGCTATATTTCTTGGAAGTGTTTCTACCAACAAGAAAAGGACAGCCGGTGCACCATGGAGACGGGAAGCTGCAGAAGCATCACTACAAATCAGGAGTTTCAAACTACGAAGAGGATGTATGAAACACGAACTACGGCGAGGAATAAGCGTAAAATCGCTGAGTTGGAAGCTTCGATCAAGGAGGAAGAATTACAATGCACTGCGGATGACATTGCTGGGGGGTCGACTGGTTACTCGACCCAGGCACTGCCTCCAAACGAGCTACCCAGTTCGTAAGGACGCAGGCGGAGAGTTGGAAGATCAAGACCCTGCTTGCCAAGGAATTAGATAACAAGGAGGAAATGCTGCAGCATTCGAATCGGGAGGTTTCCATCTCTGAGGATCAACTGAACAATATGTATGAGATCTACAAGTTACTGGACTCCAAAATCTCAGCAGTGCATGGAGTGGCGGAGGCGGTTAACAAGAAGCTGACACTGGTCATCAAACTTCTCAGGCAGACTCTCAGCCCTGATCCTCTGCTCCATGCTAGTCAGCAGCAGGCGCCTTCGAAGGAAGCTCAAAATTATCATACCATGCAGGCTCAGGTTGATAAGCACGTTTTGGAGCAAGGTCTGACACTGTCAGCTGGTTAGGAACTCCTCCGCAGTAATATGTTTATGTTTTTCTCTTCTGCGCTGCATCTAATAGCAGCTGGTTTCTAATCTTTTGCTTATGTAACTTTGTTTACGGTCCACGGTTTCGTAGGGGTCTTTGTCTTTGTTGTCATTCTCTGGTTGTCCACCCTACGTGGTGTGCGGGTAGCTGTTTAGGCAGCATGTTAAGGGCCTGAGTTTTGTGCCTGTTCTACTGGTTTTTTCAGGCTTCGATATGCAATGGAAGATTTTTTGTAACATATTTATGTACCATAATATATCCTTCTGACTTACACAAAAAAAAAAAATATCAATAATCTCTTGGATTTATTAATCCCCTAAATTTTAATATGTGTAATATTATATTAGAGTTTATAATATTAATCTTATGATTTATAATTACTTGCGCTTATAATATCAATCATAGCATTTAATATTAATCCCTTTGGTTTACAATCCCTTGGGTTTATAATATTACTCTTAGGGTTTATATTCCTAAAATTTAATATTAATCCTAGGGCTTGTAATATTAATAATCCCTTGAGTTTATTAATCCTTGTGCTTTTAATATTAATCATTTGGGTTTATTAATTTGTTGGGCTTATAATATAAATCCCATTGGGCTTATTATCCATTGATTTGATAATATTAGTCCCTTGGCTTATTAACCTATTGGGTTTAGCCCACATGGTTGATTTGTTGGGTTTATGATACTAATATCATAGGTTTTTTAATTTCTTGGGTTTAATCCCTTGGTTTTATAATATTATTCCTTTGATTTTTAATATTAATGCATTAAATTTAATCTCTTGAGTTTGTTGTTTTTTTGGACTTATAATATTAATAATCCATTCCGTTTATAATATTAATCTCAATATTTGTAACAATAATATAGTTAATTATATTTATATAATTATTGACGATGATATATGGTGATAAATAAATAATTAATATTAATAATACTTAATGTTATTATTTGTTATATGCTAATTATATAGTATGAAGTATATAGTATGAAGTAAACTATTATATGATAACGTGATATTATATTATATTAATATATAATATAATATTACTATAATAACATTAAATTAATAATATTATAAAACTGTATCATATAATTATAATAATATAAGATAATAAGATAATATATTAATATGGTTGTTATTATTTACATAGTTATTAATAATAAAAATAGTTAATGTCCCTCATATATATTTATTTGAGTATATTAATTGCATTGGTAAATGTGGTTGTACATGTATTTCATATACGGTGTTGTTGTACATGTGTTTTATATATAACTATCCACATATATCAACTACATTGGTAAATTCATGAAGATGGTAGTCCTATATGTTATTTGAAATGTTTAATATACCTAATAGGAGTTGTCTATAATGCGACTTTTTGGAGATTCCGGTGACGGAATCTGGCGGAAGAAATGAGGTTAAATCTTGATTTTTAGCAGTTAAAATGGTTTTTTAACTGCATATTTGGATTCAGCGACCTGAAAAACCTCTGGGAGCCATTGATTGTGCAGAAACTAGCTATCAAAATTGAGATTCCAATAAATTGCTGCCGGATTTTGATCGGAAAAATCCGCCGGAAAGGCTTTCAAAAAGTCGCGTTATAGACTACTGCTACCTAATATACTAAGACGCAGTTTTTTTAGTAATATATATTAACAAAAATCAAATTGATTTCATAATTAAAAATATATAAATATAATTAGGAAAAAAATATTCCTATATATTTTCATATTACAAGTTTAGAATGATATTCATTTTGGCAATATCGATTAAAATTAATCATTTCCACAATATATTATATATCACCAAATATGTTAAAAAATAAAGAACAAACATTATCTCATCATATATAAACAAAGGCTACATATTAGTACATGTTGCTTAGTTTAAATATAACTTAATTAAACTAAAACACGATATGACACAGATAGAGAACCAATAAATATGTATTAGATAATTACTAAAATTAAGAATATAATTAGCTAATATGGTTTTTTAAATATATACACTTTATAGATATAAGTTTATTTGTGGCTTTTTATTTTCATATATATATAATACTATTTTCATCAATTTATTAAATATGTTTTTAATCACTATATTATTAAGTTACCTTAATTGATTGGAGAAAAATTATTAAGTCATGAAAAAAAAAAAAAGTAAGAGAGAAGAAGGTTAAATAAATGATAACTGCATTTTTAATTAGACTGTCATCAATCACTTTACAATAATAAATTTAAATATATGAAAATAAAAATGAATTCTAATATTAAACTGATGTTAAGAAGCTAATGTGTTGGTTCATAGCAACTGAGTTACACATAAAATAAAAATGCAAAATCATCCTACATGTATATAACGCAGCTTTACTGTATATACCAGATTTTTATATATATAATTTATAATTATTGTATATATTATATATATTAACTCGTTTAAAATTAAAATAAAAAAAAAATACATATTTTGTTGAAAAGGTGGTGCGATTGCCTAGGTCAATATCGAAAAAATTAAATTAACGTGGCAATGACATCTTTAAAATTAATGATAAAATAGAAGTGATCCGGTATCTTTTTATCAACTTTTAAATGATGTTGCTAAGCGGTCACGCAATGTCAAAATCCCGTGAACCATTTTTCATTTTAACAACAACGTATACGCACCACAAAACAAAAGTAGTCCATCATTGTGATGTTGAAAATGGTAGTCTCTTTTTAATGAATAAATACGACTTTTCCTTTCTGGAAAAAAGAAAATGTTATTTTCTTTCTGGTGAGATGAGTAGAAAGCTGAACGTGTGCCACCGAAAGAATTGGGTGAAATTGATTACGCACGTTTCAGGTGTTCGGTGAAAATTGAAGGGTTCGTTAAACTGCGTCGCTGCGTGCAGCAGAAACTCGAGCGTTCCTAACCGTCAACTGCTGCGGTAGTTCAATTTGCTGTGGGTTAATAATGATATCTACATTCACCTAACACAAACATTTTAATTGTGTTTAACAAAAATCTGATCGCAACAACTCGCCAGCTATGACGACTGTCTAACCTTCTCCTCCTCTGAAGATTCAGCCTCCAATTTCCACATTCACGTGAGTTTCTTTTGGGTTTCAGTGGTTCACCTACCCACGTAATTTTGGAAGTATTATAAAAAATGGAGGGAGCGATAAAATCTCTGTAACTATAAAATCCACTTCCTCTCGTCAACATTATTCTTGCAAAATGGGCAACTTATGGTAACCGGATTATAAATATATATGGTACATTTGTACTATGTATTTACTAGATATTGCAGCTTTTAACTTACAATTATGGTAGTTTTAAAACATGGCTAGATTTGTATTTTTTTGTGTGGGGAATTTGGCTATATATATAAGAATTTAGTGGTTCAAAATCATTTTTGAATATATAAATATAATTAATGTAACCAAAAACCTTTGCTATTTTAGGTTAAATTATACAAGTAAAACTTAGGATTTGAAAAATACCTTACCTCATAGGAAGGAGAAAAAAAACAACAATTAAATTTCTAACCATTAATGTAAGTATTTTAAAACTTAATAACAGAGAAAAGTGTTTCTGGTTGAATAGAGCTATAACCGCTTCAGGATTCTCGAGCCATAATAAAGCGCAGTGGCATGTTTAATGCACAACAGAAAGGAAGATAGGATATTTTTTTGCAGACATTTATATGGTGTCTCACAGTTAGCAATAAACTCCTTTCAGTGATTGTGAGATATTCAAGGGTATGTATATATCGTCGGATTGTAAACATGTTAGAATCCTATTTTTATATATGGTGATTCTAGATTTATTATCAATGGAATATCTGGATGGGTTTTTATATGGGGTGATTCTAGATTTATTATTATGGGATTTTTGGATGGATTGTATTCTGTTCTTTTCTATCGTGATATTTGGGTGTTCTACATTGTGTTCTTTAAGCCGTTGCAGTTTTTTTCGAGAATATTATATTTTTACATTATTTGAATTCTGTTTTTGATGGTGGATTGAAGAAGGGTCTTTTAGCTGTTATGAGAAGTATACATTTTAGACATGTCAGGTGACTTTCTGATGGAGGGGTCAAACCCCTCCAAACTGCGGTTAAACTTTCAGTTTAGTTTGTTTGTTTGTTTTTATTACTTTTTTGACATATCTTGTTGTATTTCTTTGTTTATATTTGTTTTTGGGTTGAAATGCAAATATTTTAGTGATACTTATATTTAA
>APFE030398788.1:79585-101976 GCA_000404065.3 Pinus taeda
TTGGATTAATATAATATTGCATTTTTATATTATAATATATATTAATATATCATGATATATATTAACTCTAAATATATATGGGAGGAAAGAACAAAGACATAAAGTGATAGAGGTGGAGAAATAGGGGGAGTGATAGGGGGGAGATGGAGATAAACTGAAGGAGAGGGGAGAGGAGGAAGGAAGAGAGAAAAGAGGAGAGTGGTGAGAGGGGTACAAAAGGGTAAGAGAGGGAGATGGAGACATAAAGATGGAGGTGGGAGAGAGGGACGGAGAGAGGAAGGGAGATAATGAGAATATTGGAGGGTAGAGAGAGAGAGAGAGAGAGTGACAAGGGAGAGATGGAGAGAGAGTGTGTATGTTTAGGGGTGAGATAAAGAGATATAGAAGGAGACATGGAGATAAGGGGGGAGAGAAGGAGAAAGGGAGGGATACAGTAACATAGTTGGAGAGAGAGAGTGTGTGATGGGGGAGAGAGAGGATTGGATGGAAAAGAGAGAGAGTGGGAGGGGGAAGATAATGGGAGGCAAGAGAGAAAGGGAGAGAGAGGAAGGACAAGAGAGAGGACTTGAGTGTGAGGAAGAGTGTGATGGGGGAAGAGAGAGGATTGTAGGGAGAGATACATAGAGAGAGGGAGAGATAAAGTGTGATGGGGGAAGAGAGAGGAATGTAGGAGAGAAAGGGTGAGAGAGAGGAGGAGAGAGGGAGGGAGACAAGAAGAGAGAGGGAGAGATAGAGAGATGGAGAGAGTGAGGGAAGAAGAAATACATAGAGAGTGAGAAGTGGAAAGAGGGAGGGAGTGACAATAGAAATATGGACAAACAAAGAGACTAAGAAGGAGAGACATAGAGAAGGGGGAAGAGGAGAGAGAGAGGCATATAATAACAGAGTTGGAAGGTGGAGAGAGAGATAGAGATGTGGGAGAGAAAGGAAGAGAGAGAGGGAGGATGCGAAAGAGTGGAGAGCGGTAGGGAAAGAAAGATGG
The DNA here is from genome assembly GCA_000404065.3 of Pinus taeda. NCBI lineage: Eukaryota > Viridiplantae > Streptophyta > Pinopsida > Pinales > Pinaceae > Pinus > Pinus taeda. The sequence goes on from APFE030398788.1 coordinate 80,568, forward strand.
AGATGGAGGAGAGAGAGGGCCATAATAAGAAAGATAGAGGGAGAGAGAAAGGTGGTGAGATATAGATGGAAGGTGAAGAAAAAGAAGAGAGAGATGGAGACAAGGAGGGAAGGACAAAGAGATTGATAGATATGGAGTGAGAGATGATGTGTGTTTGAGGGGGTGAGATAAAAAGACAAAGGAGAGATGGAGGGATATATATATATAAATGGAGGGGGGGGAGAGGGAAGAATATTTCTTGCACTATATGCATCGTTTTTAGTGTAGATGGTGATTTTGGATCCTATTTGATTGCTTGCACTAGATGCATTGATTTTAGTGTAGATTTATTTCTAATGATATTTGATTACTTGCACTAGATGCATTGATTTCAATGTAGAAGATTTATAATCCTATTTGAAGGCTTGCACTAAATGCATTGATTTTAGTGTACATGGTGATTTTTAATCCTACTTGATTTCTTGCACTAGATCCATTAATTTCAATGTAGATGTTGATTTCTAATCCTATTTGATTTCTTGCACTAAATGCATTGATTTCAGTGTAGATGGTAATCTTTAATCCTATTTGATTTCTTGCACTAGATGCATTAATTTAAATGTAGATGTTGATTTCTAATTATATTTGATTTCTTGCACTAGATGCATTGATTTCAATGTAGATGATTTCTAATCCTATTTGATTGCGTGCACTAGATGCATTGATTTCAATGTAGATGATTTCTAATCCTATTTGATTGCGTGCACTAAATGCAATGATTTCAGTGTAAATGGTGATTTCTATTTCTATTTTATTGCTTCCACTAGATGCATTGATTTTAGTGTAGATGTTGGTTTATCTCATTTTCTTACTTGCATTAGATGCATTGATTTTAATGTAGATGTTGATTTCTAATCCTATTTGATTACTTGGATTACATGCACTAATTTTAGTGTAGATGTTGTTTTCTAATATTATTTTATTTCTTGCATTAGATGCATTGTTTTGAATGTATATGTTGATTTTTGGTTTGATGTAGTTGGATGTTGATAGTACATTAATTTTCGTGGATTAATAGTGTGTGTTGATTTTAGTGTAAGCGCAAAAAAATATTGACAATATACATTGATTTTTGTGTTATAGTAATTCAACCTATTAATATTCAAGAGAAAAGATATACGAGGTATGATGTTTACTACAACAACTCGAGCTAAATATTTAAATGGTTTACGATTTCAACTGTTATTTTCATATAATCGATATGAAAATATGACAAAACTAACAAGGCTGGCAATAAGAACACTAGAAGAAAATAGTTTGAGATCAATCCAATGAACACTATTTGTAATTGACTACATTTTTATTATTCACATTTTCTATCATTCAAAATTATTACATTGTCACTTTTCATTCAAAATTTGTATTTCATCAATTTTCATCATTAAAGTTATTGACAATATTTACCTGTAAGAAAATTTAAAATTAAAATGGCCAATAAATCTTAGACATGTTTAAAATGGTTTTATCAATATTGGATGTATTTACATATCAATGATAAAACTAATCATATTAATCATAAAATTAATTAAACCAGCCTAGATCCATCTTAACTCTAGATCATCTATCAAGCATCGAAAGGGATCAAATCTATCAAGGTTAAAACATTTTCTCAAATTTTACACTCAAAAAAGAAATGTACACCTCGAGAGTCTCTAGGCCTTTGATAAATTCAAAGATAAAATAGATCTAAACAGATTTTTATATAATAAAAAAACCAATATTTTCTTTTTTAAATAAAATAAATAAAATCTTACCCTCTAAATTATATATGCATAACATCTCATTTATATACATTCTCTCTCACATATATATGAGGAGGGTGACAGTCCCTTGGATTTTACAAATAATCATCAGAGACACATTTCCATGCCTTCCGGCCACAAATATATCTAAAACTAAAATTAAAAGCAACAACGTTATCTTAAAATGGGTAATTAATAAAAACACTTATATTAGCCGGAATATAATGTATATTAATAAATAAATATTATAAATACTAATGTGTATATGGAATGTATTTATTTGCAAAATTATGAGCATATTCCGAAGATTAATACTATATTAAAAGCAACAACGTTATCTTAAAATGGGTAAGATTAATAAAAACAAACACTTATATTAGCTGGTAATAGTAATGTTAATATAATAAATAAATATTATAAAAACTAAGTGTATATGGAATGTAAATGTATTTTATTTGCAATTATGAGCATAATCTGAAGAATCAATTTGTTTGGGAGTGTAAAATTTTTCAATTTAATTTTATTATTTTATTATATTATGTAAAATAAAATAAATTATTTATTAATTTATATTAATTATATTTTAGTAGATATATAAAATTTATTTAAAAAAAGTTTAATAATTATAATTTATTTATTATATAAAATTAAATTAAATGAAAAAAAAAAAAATATCTGTATTTTTAAAAAAATTAAATTATATTTATTTAATTTTTTTCTCTTCTGCACTTTTTACTTTACTCATCATTATTAGTCCCTGCCTCAGCATGGGACTATAGCGATCGATATCGATCTAATTCCATATTAATTTGGGCGTACACAATCATTTAACCAAAGTTTTAAATAAACATTTCATCGTTTCTTTTGTTTTATCCAAAGTTTTTAGTTTGAGGTCTTATTGCCGGACCAATTGATTATACACGGTACTGATTGTTTAACCAATGTTTTGTGATATTGCAATACTTCAACAAGTTTTATTGTGACATGATGTTCCTTTTTTGGGCTGGGACGTGGAGAGTGAAGCGCTGCATGGAAGGCATCTGTTCCCCTCTGAAGCTTCCAGCTCCGGGGGTTTTTCTCCTTATATTCTAGCTTCCCTACTTGGCTTCAGTTTTTTTTCACCTCTCCCTGTGCCCGGGCGCAGGACTCCTCTATCATACAAGCACTCTTTTTTCTTTCTCTGTTTCCTCCTGGTTCGGCATCCCTCTGGTGGTGGTCAGCTTCCCTTCGGCGTGTGGTATTTTTCCCTCCGGTATCAGGTCAGATCTCGTTTTTTTACGCTCTATAACCAGTTTAAATGGAATCTGTTTATTAGATAGCTGCAATCTGGTTTGTAAGTAAATGATAGTTTTTCTCCTCATCTTATGGTTCAGCACAGTTTTCTTATATAAAATAGCTTTTTAAATCTGCTAGTCTCATATCATGAGATTTATTGCTTAGCTTGTTTTTATTATCTGGTCAAATGGTATCCCATGATTTCTCATGGTCATCAATGTCGGGCAATTTAATTTCTGGGTGGCTAAGCTTTACTCTGGCAGTCTTTAGATTTCTGAATTTACTGATTATAAGTTTCATGGGTCTCCTCCTCGCATATATTGTATGGAGATGCTTGCTAGGATAGAGGTTCATTTTTCCTGGGGCTGGTCGTAGGATTTGGGCAGAAGAATCGTTTCTGGGTTTTTTTGTCTCCCGGGGTTCTGTGTATGGCATACAACTTTTGACTCTCTGGAAAAATGTGGCTTTCCCTTCTCAGCAAACTAAAGTCAATCTTTTTCATCTATAGTTCTTGCTCGGACATTCGTTTTAAAATTGCTGGTGGTGTATCTTTCACATATACTGCTGCTGTTTTGTCTGTCAATCCCAGCCTTCGGAATAGCATCTTTCCAGGCTCTGGTTTTTTCATCTCTATCTCCTCTGGCTTTCCCGTCTGGAATCCTCTACCTTTTTCCGGCCCTCCCGCCCGGATTTTCTTTTGAATTTTCTCCGGCGAACAAGAGCATTTGTTTTTTCTGGGCATCTTGGTCTAGGATCAACAGGTTTGGTACTCGATATCTCTTTGCTTTGGTTCTGGGATCAACCAGTCCGATCATCAAGTCCACTTCCTTTTTTGTGTTTTTCATGATACTTTTTTGTGTTTTTCATGATAGAGATAGCCACAATTAATTAGCCATAGCAGCCTCCACAGAACAATTTCTGTTTTTAGCCATAGCAGCCTCCACAGAACAATTTCTGTTTTCCCTGGTTCTGAACATCAAATAATTTTGTTCCTTGTTCTTTGGTGTGGTTTATATGCCCTTTTCGGTGTGGTTTGTACGCCCCTTCCAATGCTCCCATTGCACAAAGAACCATGAGAATAGCCGATCTCTTGAACTCGCAGGCTAGATTTACTATGATCGAACAGAGTGTTGGTGAGGATCAAGGGGTGCGTGCCCAATAAAGGAAAAGATTGATTCTCTTCTATTACAGTTTCATTCTATTGCCCTAACTTACGCATAAGATTGATTCTTTTCTATTACAGTTTCATTCTATTTCCCTAACTTACGCATGACAACTCAGCGTTGTGGGAACTCAGTTAGTAATGTTATGTTGGGATTGCCATATACTTAAGAGCTAAAATTACGATCTCTCAGAATTTGCTATTGGCCCTTACATGGTATTTTACGACAAACAGCAAAGCACTATTCTGAATGCACAACTTGAATTGAAAATAATATTTCTTTTCAATTTCCTTTATTCTTGAAGATGAGGAAAATTGGTGAATCAGATTTACCCAATACAAAAGCAAGTCATACCAGGTTTGGCAGTAAGATGAAAAAACCATGCGCTACGCTGGCATAGGCAAACCGTGTAGCGTTAAATCAGTTCTGGCCTTTAAACAAAATTGTATAGACAACAAATCTCCAGTGCAACGGAACTCTCAAAAAGCCATTTTCTGGTGGTCGAAAAGGTAAAGCTCTGTTCAAGGAGATCTATGAAAACGTTTCATCTAAAGAAGCACTATTAAATTTATCTCTAGATTTTTAATGTTTTTTTTTCATGAAGTTAATTTATGAACTTATGATTAAGAACCGAGTTGTATAGTTATTTCTTTGGTTTTTATGCCTTTTTCTATTTATATGTTGAACTTCGACGAATATATATTGATTAGTTTGTGCTCTTTTCATCTACAGGACTTCATTGTTGACGGTATATTTTGATCAGTTTGTTTCTGTATGGTCATTTCACTTTTCATTTTTTTCCCGGTAATTATCTCGAATGGCAGGTCTATCAAAATTTCTTTCTAGTAATTGTTTATATTTCCAGTGAATATGCTATAGGTAATTACGCCAAAGTAATTGTTTATATTTCTAGTGAATATGCTATAAGTAATTACGCCAAAGTAATTGTTGATAGTATATTTTGATCAGTTTGTTTCTGTAGTCTTTTTTTTGGTTTATTGTTTATTTGTTTTTCTTTCTTTTGTTGTTTGTTGTTTTAATTTATTTCTTTCATTTTGTTGTTTTCTTTCTTACTTTCTTTTGTTTGTTTCTGTATAGTCTTTTTTTGGTTTATTGTTTATTTGTTTCTCTTTCTTTTGTTGTTTGTTGTTTTAATTTATTTATTTCTTTGGTTTTGTTGTTTTCTTTCTTACTTTCTTTTCTCTGTTCTTTTTGTTGTTCTTAATTTGTCTTTTAATTCTCTCGTAATTATCCAGAATGCCTCGTCTATCTATAGATATTTCCAGTAATTATGTTAAAGTCCTCGTCTATATTTCCAGTAATTAATGGAATTGGGTGTTGTATTTCCAGAAATTATGCAAAAGGTAATTATGCCAAAGTAATGGAATTTGGTGTTGTATTTCCAGAAGCAGCCTTTCCTTGGAGCAGGCTTTGACATGGCCAGTATTATCATTTTTATTTTAATATTTCCATCTTCTCAGGATTTACCTTGCGTACACTCTCCAAGTGGCCGCATACTCCCATACTACAAGCAGAACTCGGCCTTTCCTTTGGAGGATAGTTTGACATGGCCAGTATTTAGAAGGCAGAGAGTGGTCCGAATGGCCAAGTAACCATTCAAAATATGGTCAAGTAACCATTCAAAATATTCCACGGTTGGCCGCAGGTTGAATTCACCTGAATCTGTAAATTTCATATTTTTATCATGAAAAAATACTGAAATACTTTTGTTAAATTTTTTAGCATTATTTAAAATATTTTATAAAACATGAAATTTGGAAGGGTAAGTCACTCGTACTCATGTGTACATGAGCAATCATTCACCTTACATTCATATATGACTTCTACGCAATATTTATTTTGCATGGTTTTGGATAATATTGGTAAGGAATGATAATATTAGGTTTGAATAATTTACACATATTCAATTTTTCATGGTTAACTTTTACAGACTATTTCAGCGGCCATTGTGATACTACATGCCATCAACCATTTAGCTTGTGATTTCCCTCGTGTAACCCACGCTTCTGAATCAAAATTCGCAAGTATAGTGCAGTACTTTAATTACAAAAAGCCGACATATGCAGATATGGTCAAAGGACCAGAAGATATAACTGGGATCTGCATGGTTGTTCTGATGGCAACTGCATTCACACTTGCAACTCGACTGGAATTTGCACCCCCGGGCAGGGACTACCGCTACGGCAGTAGCTCCCTTGTTTAGTCCATATTCATTATCATTCAGCATTATTTAGTCCCTATTCTTTATCATTCTTTTATCCGGCTGATATTTAATTTTATTGTTCATAACAAATATTTTACTCTATTACTTCATCCTACGATCTTCTTGTTTTTAATGGCCTCCAAATAATATCCATATTTTTTCATAACATGTTACAACTCATTCAGCTACCAATTATCGCATCTCTATTCAGTGAGGTCCACTATTTGAAATTAGTGTATTAGGGGGAGATCAATGATGATTCTTCTCGAATTGTGATATTTAAAATTATTAAAATTAATCACGTTTAGAGGTGGTTTAATATTATTTTAGTAAGTAGATATATGGTAATGTCATTATTATTTTGTTTTTTTAATATTTTTATTTTGTCAAATTACATAAAAATAAAAATAAATTAATTAAATTTTAAAAAATAGTTAATTTAAAACAAAAGTAATTTGAAATGGTCAATCTATCAATCACAATTGTGGACTTTAGATTTAATTAATATTTTAAAGATGTCAATACTTTATTTATAACAATAACATAAATTTTTTTAGTTTTTTTAATGAAATTATTAACTTTTTTAACTTAGTGAAAATAAAATAAAAATAATCTTATATCAATAAAATTTAGTGGAAATAAAGTCTTACCGAACCTAAATTCTTGGTTCAATGTTTTTGCTATCCTTCATATATGGGTCAGAAGTTGGACATGATGAAAGCGTTGTCTTACCAAGCTTACAAAAAATTTAATAAAAAAATAACTTCATGATAGACCATGTTATGAGAACCTATAGCATTCTTAGAGTAACCTAGATCCTTTTTAACTCTACTAAACCTTTGATTAATCTCTTCTCCACTTAAAAAATAACAAATTAAATAAATTAAATTGATTTAATTTAAATGAAAATTATGTAAATTAAAAAACAATCAAATATTTACAAAATCTTAATAATAAAAAAATATTTTCCCATAAATAATCGATATTCATATTTCCACTATGCTTAATCGAAAAAAGTTAAAATTATTTAACTAAAATAAAATTAATTACAAAAATTAAAAAAAATTAAATTAAATTAAATAATAACGTCAATTACAAGAAAATCAAAATTTACAAAATTTAATCAAGATTTAATTAATAAAGAGAGATTTTTTCATAAATAACCGGTATTGATATGTGAGCAGTAGCACTCCATCCATTAGTGAATTAATCACCTTAATCTACATGGACTTAAGTTTAAAAATTTGTTAGTTAATAGACCTATTAAAATTTTACAAGGACTTTGGTAAGATGAATAAAAAAATATCTTATTTGATTTTTTTAATTATATTTTTCTAAACAAATATAAATTTCATTACACTTTTCATCATTTTTTAAATGAAGACCTTCGAGTGGCATCATATGAAATCAGGGCAATTTTTTTTTAATTGCCACAACTTTTTACCATCTCCCTACCCCTCACTGGAATTTAAGTTTCATATAGAAATTTACATTCCATAAGTTGTTCACCTCTTCTATTTGGCCTTTTTCTACCCAACGCCATTGCTTTATTTTATTTTAGCACAAAGAAAATGTATACACCTTTTCAATATTTCTATCCTCGCATTAACATGTGTGCAGTTAATTATTTAACTATAAACATCACTTTCGGTTGATTATGTTACAATATTTAGCATTTATCATTATTTGAACTTGCATTTACTTAAGTTTAAAAAGATTTAGTTAGTTAAATTATTTGTTAATATAAATCTATTTAAGTCTGGATTTAATATGAGTCAGAGGGATCTATTCTTTTTATAAGCACATGTTTTTACCGTGTAAAATACAATATGTTTTTTTTATTGTTTAATTGTAGAGCATAAATAGGAGTAAATAAACTTATAATTAAAAAAAAAATCATGTATATACAATTTTTTTTAATGATATATAATATATAAATATGGACATTACAACATATATTTATTTACTATACTTATATTATTTTTATATTTAGAGCATAATATTTTTTTTTTTTAAGGGGTATGGAGAAAAACTTACCCATCCCCTCATACTGGGTTGTAGAATCAGCCTCTCGGCTCAATAAACTACAAGGATTTTGGAAAAATCTATAAACATTCAATCTATTTTTAATATTTTTATTATAATCTGTAATTATAATGTTGTTTTGTCCATATGCTATACAGTGAAGAGATGTGAAGTGATTATGTTATTATATGTTTTGTTTTGTAAACATTTTGACTTAGTCATATTAAATAAAAATAAATGAATAGAATTTAAAAAAATTAAATAAAAAATAGTAATTAATAATTAAATAAAATTGAGATAAAATAATAAATTTATCCATGGAGGTTTTTAGGAATTAGAATTTTGAGGACTAGTCATAGTGCACATGTTACACACAAACCATTTTGTATATTCCATTTCAAAACCAACATACTTCCCACATATATAGTTCTTATGATATCCAATAGATTCTAAGTTAGGGAATTATTGTTGAGAAAATATGTCAATAACCCAATCCAACCGACAAACCTAATCTACCAATATACTATTGTAAGCGTTAATTCTAGTACCCTCGCTTAATTCTTACATTACAAAATTAGCATTACAAAGGCTGATACAAGAATCATAAGTTACAACACATATTTTTATGATAGCCTAATATGGTTTTCATCAACAATTATATCCACTCTGGAATCTCTCATATTGTGCTTTTTATTCACCACAACTTTGAGCTTACCACTTGACCCATTTAAGACACAACTACCTCTGAAAATCATTGACGTACTTGTATGATCAACAATATTGACATACTCAGCTCGTCAGGGCTTCCAGAAGAAAATATGTCAAGTAACTGAACCACTCTATGGAAATACCACAATTTGTCAGATATTTTTAGATATTTCACTTTTAGCTATTCATCAGTTTCGAGGAAAACAATCTAGACATTGAGTGTATTCAGACGTTGATTATACAACTAGCTATGTCTAACACCCAAGGATCTCATGTTATAACTAGTAGTCACTTTTCAAGGGTTTCTAACCACCGGGAACAACAAACCATAACAATATATAAATAAAATCAAACTAGTGATGTTTTCAAGGGTTTTCAAGCATCAAGAACCATTAATTTGAATTATGCAATACTATTCATTAATTGGTTCTACACTTTTTACAAACAAACCTAACTATATAATGAGAAACAAATTTCTTAAAAAAGAAGGTAACAAAACCAATCAATTTCTCTCCACACCTTTCATAAAAATAACTTGAATTGGTGCTCTATGAGCATGATGAGTCACATAAACTTGAACTTATTAAGAAAAACCTATAACTAGTGCTCCTAGATCATAATGGGTCACAGTAGCTTGTTCAATAATTTGGTTTTTCTTTGTGGTTCTTTATATAGATCATCATAGTAGAAAAATTGTAAAAGTGTGAATCACCCTCCTTCATAGATCCACATAACTTTGCACACTACTTAGTCAATATCGAACTTTGAATATTAATGTTTTCCATCCGATTTTTGGCCTTTCAAGTCCATGTCTCTATAATTGTGCTTCTCTTGACCTTCAATTTGGACTTGCTTGCTATATTCCTTAAGAAGGTTCATTAGGATTCAGAAATTTTATTTTAAGTTCACATAACGCATCATGACCGCAGTACTTGAGTGATTCATTAAAATTTCTACAGGTACCTTCATAGCTTGCCACCTGGTAATGTAATTTGGAGAGTCCAATATAATTTTTTCATATTCTTCGAAAAACCAAGCATAATTATTGTTTATAAAATAAGCTACAATTGAATTATGTCTTAAAGGTTGCTGCAACATCTGATGCAATCTCGAAATTTGGAAGATGTGTGTAACCAAAGAATTTATTCATATTGCTAGACTTGAAAACATACCTTCCAATACTTTGATGGTATATACAATCCCTCAACATTTAGCCATAATGCAAAGCTATGTCTTTATTCTCATATCCTAGTATCAAAATATCAAGAAAATCAATCGACACAATGAAGAAACATGTCATAAATTATATTTTGTCCCTCATAGCACTAAAATTAGAGATATATCTGAGTGAACCTCACAAGAGGCTTCCTACAACTATTGTGGTGTACATCTCATCACCAACAAGGGTCATACCATATTTGGAAACTTTCACCTGCTCGTTTCATGTTCCTGCTTTCACATGGATTATGTATCTCTCACCTAGTGTGCAACATATGACCATGAGCCAAAACAGATTGAGAGTGTAAGCACAAAGGCACACTTATTCAACAAATTATGGAATTCTTTGTGTGTGGTGATGGCATGTTATAAGCCATGGACGCTATGGCCATTTCACTGGTAATATCCCAAGGAATCCTCACATTCACCAACCCATGTAGTGTTGTAATGGATGGAAATTATTAGACACAATTACACCCAAAAAAACACATAAAAAATATCAAATTCAACACTACAACAATTGGAAAAATAAATATTGTCACATACTAACTAATATATGTACAAAATGGAAATTTATTCCATCTTTTAGGGCCCTCCCTTAAGGGAGTCAAGCCCATATTGGCTCTGATACCAAATTATAAATTTGAGGAGATCTCGTAGCACATTTTACAAACAAAAAATTTTGTATATTCCATTTCAAAACCAAAATACATCTCACATATATAGTGTTTATGAAATCCAACTAATTCTAAGTTAGGGAATTATTTTTGAGAGAATATCTCAACAACCCAATCCAACCAATAAATGTGATCTACCAATATATTATTATTGTAAGCATTAATTATAACTTTAGGCCCCAAGTTTTCACAACCCATGGTATTCTTCTCTAATGTAGCACATTTAAAGATATTATTTCCCGATGTGAGACATTCATTGCAACAAAATAAAATTTAAAGAAAAATAAATGAAAATAAGAATTTAATTAATTATTAAAATAAATTGAGATAAAATAGTAAATTTATTAAAGGCGTTTTTTGAGATAGGTTTTCACAACCTATGGTTTTGCCAATAGTATTTTTCTCTAATGTAAGATATTCATTGCAACAAAATATTTGAACTAGATCAAAGTAAATCCTAATTTCCACTACGACTATCAAAACATTGAGGATTTTTCATATATAATTCAACAAAGAGAACCAATCAAGGCACATAACAAAAAGAATTTATAGCTCTACATATGCATGTCTTCTAGTTAAAACTTGGGATAAATAAGGTTTTTTCATACTATTTTACATATGTTATTCATTTTATTTTATATGTTTTAAATTTTATTCTTGAATGTGAGGAGATATAGGGAAACAAAATAAATAGAATTTGGTGCATGTGTTCCTGCATATTATTTATATGTGATGGTTTTACATTTCAATTTTAACCTTTGCATTAAAATTCATCTTGGTATGTTCATCTAAGAGGTTTATAACAACTCCTCTAATTTTTCCCATATTAAAATTTATTGGATTTGTGTTTAGACTATGTCAAAAATTAGTTTTAACCTCACTTGAAAATTCACTTCAATATGTCTATAAAATCTTAGCTTAGATACAATTCTTATTGAGTGTTGTTGTGTTTTACTAATTATACATGTTATATTGAAAGTAATGTAGGTGGAACCAAGAATAGAAAAAACCATACTATTAGTAGCAGTATGAGAAGTCATAGAAATTGTTTTTCTAGTGTGAATATTGGCCCACACTATGCCTAAAGAGATATTCAAAGTAGCCATTACTTCCACCTTCCCTTCAATCAATCATGTAGTTTGTCGATCCATGTTTAATATAGATTCAAATCACCATAAACATCAATGAATGCTCTACTCCAATGATTAATCTCTTAAATAATCAATCAATCAATTAATATTTGAATCACATTATTGGACAAAACCCTATGGATAGGAGAGAAAACGAAAGAACAAAAACTAATTGCAAAAATAAACAAAACACATTGACAACAAAAGAAACTAATAGAAAATTAAACTAGAAATCTGCATCACACCACTGCTACAAAAAAATAAGAAATTGGAATTTAGTTTCCTCCATTAACATCATAAAACTTTACATGATATGTAGGCCTTCCTTGCCATGGCAACAAGGAAGCTACATTTCCTTTGAAGATCTCCTCTTAGGAAAAAGACCATCATATGCAAAAAACCTCAAGAGAGACAACCCTAATGCACACCACCCAACCCACAAATTTGCATCTCATGTCATTGACATTTCATCTCCATGTGAATTAACTACCATTTTCATTTAATATTTCTCATGGTCACATTTTCATCCCAATAGGCCCTAGTAAAAATCATTAGCTTGTCCCGAGCAAAGTGCATTTAGACATCTAAGCTCACTTGTGCAGTCACTGCATGATCCCAATCCACTTGTAAACACTAAACTACAGGTTACTCCCTAACCTATACTCTACTTTGCACTCACTCTTTGCACTCTTCTTCCTATTTCAATGGTTTTCCTAACCTCGTGCTCAAAATACCATTTCTCTTTTTGTCTTTACTCTACTCGATTCCCTTCGAACCTACATCTAGTTCTCTAAGGATCTCCCTTCTTCCACTATCCATTTCTATCATACCTGCCCTGATTCTTTGCATTTTTTCACTTGTCAGTGTTGTTGGGTTCCTCTATTGCTTCCAAGTTAGACTATTTGACTGCAAAATTGTCTCTCTCTACATCTTTTGTGACTTTGGGACATTAGGAATGTGGTGTATTGATTGGTTTACACATAACTAGCGAGTATCATTGGTGGGGTTCTTAATGAACAATGGCCACAGGCCCTACCAATATTTCATTTATGTGCTACATAAGTGAGTCGAAAGATATGATTAAAAAAAACCATCAGTCACTAGTGCAAATTTGTTGAAAAATGATTAAGATTCTAGGTTTTGTGTTATTGGTTGTAGCTCCTTGACACAAATCGCTATAAAATGACTCATCTAAAATAGTATTCCTTTGCATGCATTCTTCTTGGGTTGGCTTATGTTACAACACGAAAAAATTATACTAACAACAACATGAATTTAAAGTAAGTTCCTACAACTAGAATTGAATTATCTACACATTTTCCCAAGTGAGGGGACCAGAATGATCATTTTTCAGTCTTGATGAGAACGATCATTTTTACCTAGATGACTAACTCCATATTATTTTGCTTACGAAGACATAACCTTAAGGCACGCTGCCCAACTCTAAACAAAATAAAATATTTAAAATAATGGTGTAGGAAATATTTTGCATAAATATCTCCAAGAGATTCACATCTCATGTCATTTATATTTCATTTTCATGTGCATTAACTACCATTTTCATTTATTTTTTCTCATAGTCACATTTGGATCCGAGCACTCCTAAATAAGAAATCAATCAATTGTTATAGCAATTATACCAACAAATACATAAAAAAACATGTATAAGTATAGCGAAATAGGTTAAAGCACATTGAACGACCTAAAATTCCAATCAACAAGTGTTTATGTTCATCTATATTGCAAATTGTTGAGCCAAGAGGGGTTCTTTAATCTAGAATGTAAAAGATGTTACCAAGTCTGGTTGAACATGTAATGACATGTCAAACATTTTGACTTAGTCAAAATAAAACAAAAATTAAATTAAAAAAATAAATTAAAATAAAATAATATATCGAAATTTGAAATCTTTCATCGCCGAAGCACATGAAATTGCCAGAACAAAGGGTGAGAGTGCCTATGTAAGGTAATTTTCGAGTATGGCTGCAAATCGAAAACACCAAACAATAATAGTGTTACTAAGACCTGAGCAAATAAACCTTTGGCCGCAGAGAAAACCATGTTGCCTTCACATGATATTCCATGAAAAATGCCGTTGAACGATATTAATAAATAATTTATTGTTTGGGGATTGCATCGTGATGGAGTTCACCATATATCCTCAACCCAAGTATTTTAATGTGTCTTGTTTCCATGAATTATTTTATTATTTTTTTGGTACAAAGTCTAACAACTATTTTATAATTATTCATGGACAAGTTTATAGTTTGATTTTACTTATTTCTTTATTGTTTTTTTTTAAATCCTATCACATTTTTTATTATAAATAATTTTTTTAAAATATATTGTATAATATTATTTTAATTAATATATTATAATATATAATTTTGTATATATATATATAATATGCACATATCTTATTTTCCATAAACATTTATATAATATATAATTTGGAAATTTGTAAAAGTATTTCGGCACAATGAAATATTAAGTGGAGATTTGTGTAGTTGTAAGGCCTCCCCCACCGCCCTCACCTGTCCACCTTCTTCTGCCTACACAAAGGACTTGAAATCACACCAATTCTATCATCATTGGGTAGAGTAGTACCACAACAATGTCTGTTAGTGTAAGAGCACTCATAGATGGAAGCACTATTGAGAAAAATAAATTTTATCTTATTTTTATTTTTAAATCAATTTTCACGTGCTAAGAAATACAAAAAATAAAATGCTTTCCACCAAAGGAATTATGTTTCATCTGAAGTTGTTAGGTCAATAAAAAAATTAGAAATAATATTTCCAGAAATGTAGAAAAATATTTTTCAATTTATGGAAAATAGAAATATTTAACATTTTCCCAAAACTTTGTAAAAATTGCAAAAAACAACAAATACTGCACAATCAATGCAATTTGACTGCAATGAAAATGCTATAATCCCTTACCAGGTAAAGACTAATAATATAGAAAATAACAATTCAACTTATCATCTTAAATTCTTATTATATAATGTACCTTAAGGAGTTGTAGTGGTTCTTTTTTACCCTTGACAATGAGAAAGATCCATTTTTCTGGGCGATTCCATCACATATGTACTAATTATGACAAATCTCTTGCCATTTTCATGGATTTTATAATGTTCTCTTAAAGGTGTCAATAATTTTGGATGACTTAGATCTAAAAATAAACATGGTGATAAAGTACAATCCTTCTTCGTGTCATTTATGTATGTTGCCAAAACATCCTTAAAATCTTCATAATCCTATTTAAATTTGATTAGATGGAATGTCTCCATATTCTTAGAAATCAAAACAATCAAAGAAATTTCTTAGAAATCGAAAAAATCAAACATATTTATCGGCAAACAATGCTTGTGAATTGAATTACAATTATTTGATTTATTTGGCTTTTCTTCAAGGAGCACAAAAAGGTACCTTTGTCTTAATGTTTAGTTCAAATCATTCATGTAAAGGGAGACATCAAACGGTTTGGAAATGGAGTCATCCAATGGGGCCACAAATTTTCCCGATGGCAAATTATTACTAGATTTCTTCAAGAAATTTGATTGTGTGAGTGTTTAAATTATTTTTTAATGGAATTTTTTTTTTGATGACATAAATGGATTTAGCACCATCAAAAACTCTTATTGCACCCACAATATTGAAGCCTGACAACTGTAAACCATATTTTCAAAAGATTTCCGCTATATTTTCTCACAATCATGCTAGAATTTCTATTGTTTTCCCATCGAAAACATGGCCTATTTAGACTACACAGTTTGGAAATACCTTTAAAATAGAAATTTGAGTGAAAACCATTCCATTAGCTCCAATGTCAAAAACGATGAAAAGCGTCAATACCAAAAATAATGAAAATTCTAATCACTCTTAGATAATATAATTATTACTTGCATTTAATGTGCTCATTAATTATAGGAGATTGTTTTTAGTAGATAGCAGGTTTTTGAGGTTCATTTGCTTGAGATATTATCTTTAACTAGTTATTCCTAACATTGGATTGTGGTTGAGATATTCACTCAACAAATTGATTGCATGTCCAAAATAATTTTGTTGTATTAAAATGTATTTGATGTATTAATAATTGTAATAGTATTAATGATCATGTAGAATGCTCTCAACATATTTTTGGTAGAGCTAGTATAGACCTCTCCCTCCTAGGAGGGCTCACGATCATGGAGAATAGAAATTTTTCTAAGAGAGTCGATTAAAATGTTGTTGTGTTTATCATAGTGCTTTTTTCCATTGGTTTGACCTCAAACTCTTGAAAAGAGTCTAACCTCGAAGCTAGTTGTCAAGTAAATAGAGTTCTATGGATTTTGGTGTATTGGAGCTAAGCACATTGAGAAGAGAGCCGAGTATTGCGGTAAGAGCCACTGCTCTACTATTCCATATTTTTTAATTTTTATTTATTTTGATTAGGTGCAATCAATTTTTGAAATCATAGTAGTTGAAGCATTGATTTCAGTGTTCTTCTATCAAACATGGGTGACTCTAGAGTGAAGAATTCTTATCTAGGGAGTTCTGGACCAGGTTCACGCACTTACCAAGTGTGCAAGAAGTCATATGGAATAATAAGTAAATATGGCCATAATTGTTGCTAACAATTCTTATGGATTCCTAATTTGGTATCAATGTGGATTATCCCCCGTGATGGGGCTAGCGATGATACTAGAGATATATTGGACACCCAACTTTAGAGAAGCAGCAATAGGTTTTGTGCCCCCTATTGACTCTGGATTATGGTGCCTTATTCTCCTTATAGAATATGGTCATTTTACAGGAGATATTTATATTCACGAAAGGGTTGATGTTCAAAGAGGAATTAAAGTGACTTTGAAATTGTGTCTTGTCGATGGGTTTGTTACATTTCCCACATTATTAGTAACTAATGACAAGAAATGAAAAATGTGGAGCAGATATTTCTTTTCTCAATATTACAAAAATAGTTAAATATATTACATATGAAGTATCAACAATAAATAACTGGAGTGAAACTCAACCGAAATGAACTAAATCTAAATTGACTATGAAACCTAGCAGAAAATGGATTATGAAGACACTTATTAGACAATGAGATTAATATCTCAACACCCCTTCCTAATCTCAAATATTACAAATACTGACACTTACAATTCCTAATTTCTCTCTAAGGTGTCGATGTGATTGTACCAATCTCTTGGAGATTATTTCAAGCCATACAAATTTTGATTCAACTTGTACACCTTATGCTCCTATCTTGGAACTTCAAAACTAGGAGGTTGCTCCACATAAACTTCTTCTTGCAATATACCATTTAAGAAAGCATATTTTACATCAAGTTGATAGACTTTCCATTTTTGTTGAGATATTGTGGATAATAATTCTTACAATCTCTAACCTTACTACTGGAGCAAAGGTTTCACCATAGTCGACACTAAACTACTGTGAGAATCCATTGGCAACTAGTCTTGCCTTATGTTTCTCAATTTCTCCTTTCTTCATTCATTTTGGTATCATATACCCATTTTACACCAAATTTGTTTTGTCTCTTGGGAGATCAACTAATTCCGAAGTTTGGTTCTTCTCTATTGCAACAATTTCTTGTCTCATTACATTAACCCAATGTTTTTCTTTAACTTCTTCTTCAAAATCAGTTGGTTGAGATGAAAGAAAGGAAAATATATTATGTTGATCAAACTCATGCCCCTGCTTAAATATTTCTCTGATGCTTTTTGATTTCTGATTGTCTTCTAAATATGTTGAATCACTGGTGGATTCACTATTGGAAGAGGTACCATTTCTAGAGTGATGTGGATCTTCTTGAACCTACAATATTAGCAGTTATGGTGGATAAATAGGATGATTTGAAGCTTGACCAATATGATCGGACAAATATTTATTTTGAAAAAATTTAACATCTCTACTTAAAACAAACCTCTCGGTAACTAGATTGTAAAGTCTATAGGCCTTTGATTTTTCACTATAGCTTATGAAAATACATCTTTCACTCCTATCATCACGATCTTTTCTTAGTTACTCAGGAGCATGTGAAAATACTACAAATCCAAAAATTTCCAAATGAGATGCATTCATCTTCTTACCATCCCATACTTATTGAGGTACTGCATATTGGAGATTGGTTGTTGGAGATTTGTTGAGAACATATAATGTTTTCAAAACTGCTTCAACCCAATAGTCATTAGACAACTTCTTTTAACGCAACATACATCTAGCCATATTCATGATTGTCTAGTTTTTCCTTTTTGCTACTCCATTCTCATGTGGAGTATATCTTATTGTGTTCTGCATGATGATTCCTTATTGTGGAAAAAATGTTTTGAATTCATTGGACTTATATTCTCCTCCTTTATTGGATCTAAGTACTTTGAAAGGCTTTCCACTCTACTTTTCTACTTCTTCTTTGAACTCATTGAATCTTGAGAATGTATCATATTTATTTTTGAGAAAATATGCCCATATCTTCCTGTTATAATCAACAATGAAGGTAAGAAAATAAATACTACCACCAATTTTTTGTGTCTATATTGGGACACATATATCTATATGGACTATCTATAAAGGCTCTTTTTCTCTAGGGGGAGATGTGGGAAAGCTATCTCTTTTATGCTTGGATAAAATACAAATTTCATAGTTACAATATTTTTCATTCATAACAGGGAGACCAATGACCATATAGTGGTTCTGAAGCATACTTAAACTCTCTAGGGGAATATTCCCATACCTATAATGCTATAGTCGAGACTCATCTATTCCTGACACATTGTGGGAAAGAGACTTTATTCTTCTAACAGTCAATAGAAACATCATATTCTTGGTTTTTTCAACCTTTGTTATCAGTTTTCTATTTGGTGATTTTTCATAGATATAACATGTGTTCCCTTGGAATATTACATCATAAACATGTTCCATTAATTTACTAATACTAATGAGGTCATGCTTCAAATGTGGAACATAATAAACATTAGGTATGTATTTCTACTGATTTTCTTTGGTAAGAATAGGGTTAGTGCTTTTTTCCTTTAGCTTTAATATGGGAACAGTATCCAAGAGTAATTTTAGATGTTATGGAAGCATCAATGTAAGAAAATATATTTTTTTTGCTTGTCATATGATTGTTGCAACCACTGTCCAATAACCAAAGGTCCTCACTGTGACTTTCTTCAAAAATATGGAATAAAAGAAACATTGTTTCACAGGATTCTCCTTCATTGCTGGAGAGGTGGACACTACAACTTTGTTTATCTGACTATTTATTTTTGCATTCATGTTCATAATTCCCAAATTTATTGCAGTAATAGCATTGGACATTAGATTTTTCCCATGTTCTGCTTCTTCGTGTTTAGTTTTGTGAAGGTCTCAACTACTCTGTTGTATGATGACGTTCTGATCTACCTATACATCAATCTCTTCCTTGCTTGCTAGTGCCTCTATATCCTCTATCTCTTCCTGTGACAAGAGATATTTTTTCTTTGAAAGCTTGCTCGATGGAATCTTCTGCCAAGTTAAGTCTTGCTTCATGAGACAAAAGTGATCCAACCAACTATTCTACTGAGAAAGTTGTAAAATCTTTGGATTCCATAATGGTTGTTACATTTGTGTCATATTTCTTAGGTAGGTTTCGAAGGACCTTTTCAGCAACATTTTGATATATAATGGTTTCACCAATGATTTTGATCTGATTGACTATGCCCATGACACTAGTCATGAACTGGTCAACATTTTGTCTTTTAGTCATCTTTAGGGTTTTGGACTAAGCTCTTGATGTCTGCAACTTAACAGCCTTCACTGTATCATTACCTTAATACGTAGCTTTAAAAATATCTCAAACTTCCTTTTTTGTTGATGCGTCAGTTAGCTTATCAAAGATAGTCATCCACTGAGTTTGGTATCCAATGTTTGGATCTGTGTTCCTTCTTTCTGAGTTTTGCAATGACATTCCTCTGATTACTCTTCATGGTTGTTAATGTTTCTTGGGTTGGCTCTACATAATTGTTCTGTAGGGTATCCCAACAATCTTGGTCTTACAAAAATGTATTCATTCGTAAATATCAAAACTCATAATCTTTGTGAAGCAAAATCAATATTTGTGGCAAAGCACTCGAGGAAACCATTTTTTTGTAATATGGAAGTGCGTACTTCTTTTGCTTTCTACAAACTCCCCTTAAAAAAAAAAAAAAAAAAAAAAAAAAACTTAAACAAAAATGTTTCAAACCAAGCAACACCCTTTCAAATTCCCTTTTTTAAACTTTGAATACTAATCCTTTTTTTAATACTCCTTTGTAAAAGAATTTAAATCACCCCTTAAATTTTTATTTTTATTTTTATTTATCCCTTTTTAAAATGAATAACTTTTAGCAAAAACTTTTTTAAAAGGAATATTCCTATTTTTAAAAGGCTCTTTCGATTTTCTTAAAGAAAGTGCAATTCATTTCATGATGGGTGCCAGGTGTTAAATTTGATGGGTCCCCCTACCCATCATGGAATTTTTTTATGATGGTTTTATTTTTAAACCTCCCTTCACATGACTTTCTATATTTGCTTTTACCATTTTTATTTAAGTTTTACAAATTATATTAATAATTTCTCTTACATAAAAGAAAAAAGATGTGTTCAAGAAAATGAAATTGAATATTCAAAACATTAAAATTAAAAACAGCCTGAGATTGCCAAAAATAACTTTCCATGATTTAGTTTTTGATTTTTTTTTCAATAGAAAAAAACATATTCTTTCATTTTCAATCAAAACAAAAACATATTACATTACCCTAATCTTTCTCACCACCAAAACTGTTATGCTTCTTAACCTGCAAAGTAATACCGAACAGAGAATATGCGAAGAAAAGATACCCAGAACACAGAATATGCGAAGAAAATATACCCAGAACACAGAATAGCAATGATTTTATTACTCAGAGAGAAATGTTCACAGGCCTCTTCGAGGGGGCAACCTCCAATAGAGCAGAGCTCGATTACAAAACAAGACACGATACTCCTCGCAGGAGTCTCTATCCTTTATATATGACTCATACATGCAATACCACGGGCCAATACCATGGGTTTTATTAATAGCATCTATCTAATACTACCGCCCATTTAACCTTTCTTTAATACTACCGCCCGTTTACAACTAATTGTGGTCCCATTTGCAACTAACTGGGTTAACCACTTACAAATATTAATATGGGCTTTAT
>APFE030398791.1:0-12641 GCA_000404065.3 Pinus taeda
GGCATTTGAAGATGATTATTATATGGATGCTATAGATGTGGATAACCTTTTTGAAGAAATTACTAGACTCAAGAGATGTATAGAAGAAAAGAATATGATCATTGATAGTCTACAATTTCAAATTGATGAAAAGGAAAAACATTTTGAAAAGTTAGAAGGTGAAATTGTTGCTCTTAGGAAAGAAATTGAGAAAACAAAAGCTATTAATCTTAAATTTGTCAAAGGATCTAAAACTCTGGATGAGATTATCAATGTACAGCGTTCCCCTCTAAACAAGACAGGTCTGGTCTATAATGGAGAAACTTCTCAAGCATCCACTTCAAAAAGTTATCTTGATGCAGGAAAAAGGAGTGAGCAAAAGCACAATGGAGACTATCAGATAAAGCAGGGACAAATTGCAAACAAAGGCTATCAGGGGCAATCTGTTTTAAGAGTGAACAAAAGCTACAACCAGCTACAGGTAAAGTCTTCTCAATTTGATTCAAGAATGAACAACAATAGAGATTACAATCACTTGGCCGGCAGATTTGATTAGCACAGAAGTTTCTCCAATGGACAATGTTTTTCTTATCATAACTTTGGTCACAAAGCAGCTCAATGTGTTGCATATAAGACAATCATGACTAGAGAAGCTCAAAAACAAAGAAGTATGACCGGGATTACAAAAAGGACCTACAACAACTTTTCGGCTCTTGAAAATGAAGTTGAATGTTCTATTTGCAATAACTTTGGTCATGAAGATTCTGAATGTAGGAGCAAGTTTCAGCAGAAAAAGGAACAAGCCTCAAGCACCAAAACATGGAGAATAAAGGAACCACAAACAGAAAGATGTGGGATAACATTTTATGCAGAGGGACAAGAAAATCTATGGTAGATTGACAGTGGATGTTCGAAGCATATGATAGGTGAGAAAGAAAAACTTGAGTCTTACTCTGCTCTAGAAAAGGGAAAGAAAGTTTCTTTTGGAAATGATACTCCTGAACCTATAAAAGGAAAAGGCATTGCTCGGTTAAAAGAAAAGGTCAAGGCTGGAAATGTTTTGTATATTGATGGATTGAAGCATAATCTTCTAAGTGTCAGCGAGATGTGTGATCAAAGAACCGAGGTAATATTCAGGTCAAATGGATGTCTTGTTCGTGATATTGATACAGGTAAAACAGTGATCAAAGGCAAAAGAAATCCAAATAATCTGTACATATTTGAAGAAGAAGAACAACAATGCTATCTGAGCAAGGATGATGAGCACTGGTTATCGCATCGAAGGTTGGGGCATCTAAGCTTTTCACAAATAAGGAAAGCATGCAAATATCAGGCAGTTTGCAATTTTCCAGATATCAAAATTCCTGACAACACCACATGCAAATCATGTCAGTTTGGAAAATAAACTAGAACTAACTTTCCAGAGAAGGAAGGATCAGCTAGCATGCCTCTTGAGCTAGTACATACAGATACATGCGGTCGTTTCAGGAAAAGAACACCTCGACGAGAAGAATACTGATGGGACCCAGCCCACTTGGCGATGCTTTGTGCTTTATGTTGTGTATCAGATTGATTACGTGGCGGATGTATGGTATTCTCCTGTGGTTCTGTAGGTTGGTGGTAGCTGGGTAGTAAATGCGGGCCTTAATGACAATACCCTGTCTCGGTATACTCCTCAACCCTAATGTTAACGCGGTCTCTTGATCCTTCCTTTGGTTATTGTTCTGTTGCGCCGAGGGTTTTGTTAGCTCTGCGTTGAGAAAACGATGGTTGCATTATGCTGTGATTCCTTCGGCTCTATCACGAAACTTATGGGCAATGTGCTGTGCTTTGACTGGTTCTGGGTACTGTATGACACCTTCGTTTCGCCACTGGTTATTCTGTTTGTTTGTTCGATAGCAAATCTGTCTAGCTATGGAGGTTATTTGCCTGGTTTCGTGCTCAATCCTCGGTAAGTCACACTGCTACTTTGCTGGTTATGGCATTTATGGATTTACTGGTCATTTTGCTTGCTTGTAGTTATGATTGTAACTTCATTTGGTCTTATTCGGCTGTGGTTCGAACTTAGTTTCTCTGTTCACTATTATATGGCTTTCATTGTGTGGTTTCTGTATGCGCTACTGGTTCTCTGAGATTTTCATTCCAAGTTTGATTTGTTGGTAATTATCTAGGTTTGTCTGCCTTCTCACGACACGGCATTGATTTTGGTTGGAAGCATAGGGTTTCTCAAAATGCGCCTTCAAATTTAACACAGGTACATTATCTTTCTATGCTTCAATTCCATCCTCTCTTTGTTCTGGGTCTAACCCAACTTGCCCCTTTTCTCTCCAGTCGCTCAATTTCATTTACGGTTCCAGTTATGGCTTCTCTTCGCATCCTCCAGGTAAGGATTTCATTTGCCAGGTTGTTTTTCTCTACAGGGTTTCGTTCTCCTCTGTATTCTTCCTGTACCATGCACTAATTTTTCCTTTGGCTCCTTGCAGGTCCTTATAGGCGACCTGGGTGGCGTATTCTCCTATGCTCGGCTGTATTGGTTGCTTCTATTCCGGGTAGGCCTGAAACTCGTTTCTGTCTGTGAATGTTGGTTTTTGCTCTGAGGATGACCCGTCCGCTAGTTTGGTTATTTGGTCACTGTATTGTTATTCTTCTGCAATTTTTGTTATGTTCGACTCCGTGTATGAAAGTATGAGAGCCCAGCGTGACCCTGCTTGCTGGTCTGTTACAAACCCTAATTCAGGGTTTTTCGTTTTGACCTGCGTTTTTGTAATTCAATCGTATTTGCTTCAAACGTGTCTAGACTGGTCTCTGTTCCATGCAATGGGACTCGGCCCTACCGACTTTGCTGTAGGTTGTTGTTCTGGACAATTGAAATGAAATTTTAATGGAAAAAAAAGTGTATGGTTATTTGTTACCTTAGCATATTCGCTTGTCCGTCGTTTGTTTTGTTGTGCATTCGAACGTGAGCGTGACTGGTTGTATTATTTGGTCGTTGTTAACTGAACATTGTAAACTGGTAATGTTGCTCCACTACGTGCATAAATAAGTATGTGACTGTTTATTTGGTGACTCAGAATTCGTTAAAATTCTATCTGCTTGATTTAGATTCAACTGTGAATTATGCTTACACAGTAACCATGATAATGTAATAATTTATAATGATACAGTAGTCTATTAGGTGATGAAAATGTAAATGAAAATCAACACATATTTATACAGACAATTTTGATGGACAGTAACTTCTCTGGTTTTGAATGCTTGGTATTTTCTATTTCTGAATTCAATCAACTTCCCTCCTTCTGAACTGAACCCTTTCTGTTACATGTATTTTGGCTTTATAGCCCTCTGTTTTCAGTTGATGCTTGCGGTTGGTTTAACTGTTACAAAAATGGTTACATAACTTCTATTTCTATCCATAACTATAATCATTTGGCATTCCAAGACTTGTAGGAACAGTTGATGGTTATTTTTCCTAATTACATAAACTACCTTTTAATTAACAATCGAAACTACAGTAATCCCTAACTGGAAAATAAAAGAGGTATCTAACTTTTGCTGATTTTGTAAAATAACATAACAAGAAAAATTATTCCCATAAAAACTTGACAGTTTACTCGATCACGAGCTGTTGCACCTGGTTAGATTTCTGCCCAATTACGGTGAGTTAGATGCTCCTGCATCAGGCTCCCGGGGTGAAAAGAGATCATGACTCTGGTTCATGAGCTTCTCCACCGATGTTCCTGTCCGTTCAATCTACCTGGCGTCAAGCCATGAGCTGTCCTCAATCGGACGGTTCTTCCACTTGACCAGGTACTGAAAATAATTTTTCCACCACGTACACCTAACTACCCGAGTTTCGAGGATGCCTTCAATCTTAGGAGGTTGGACATAAGGCATTTGTCTTTTCCAACTTTCTCCGTCTTCCTAGGTGTTCCGCGTGGATTGTCCGGGTTCATCCTTCTTTTCTTCCAACAGATCGCCTGTATACGGAAACAAATCTACCACATTGAAGATAGGTGATATGCCTACTCTAGGTGGTAGTTGTATTTCATAGGCATTCGCTGAAAACTTTCGCAAGATCTTACAAGGCCCTATCTTCTTGTACTTCAGTTTATTGTACGTACCTTTAGGGAACCGCTCCCTATGCAAGTGTACCAGAACTTCATCCCCTACCTCCAAATGAACTTCTCTTCTCCTTAAATCTGCATGTTCCTTATACTTCGAGCTGCTGTCCTGTAATTTTGCCTTCACCTGTTCGTGTAAATCCCTCATTGCATTTGCAAAATCTTCTCCATCCACACTCTGTCGTTCCTATAAACCAAGATCCCGAAGTTCATGCACTCCACGAGGGTACATGCCATAAAGGATCTGAAAGGGACTGAGACCCATGCTACGATTTGGCAAATCGTTGTAAGAAAACTCTAATTGTGCTAGCACTCGGTCCCACATTCGAGAATTCTCCCCGATTAAGCTGCGTAACAGATTTCCTAGACTTCTGTTCACAACTTCTGTCTACCCGTCAGTTTGCGGGTGATAAGCAGAACTGTAGCTTAATTGGGTGTTCATTTTTTTCCATAGGGTACACCAAAAATGTCCCGTGAACTTCACATCTCTGTCTAATAGGATGGTTGTTGGTAACCCGTGTAATCTAACAATCTCATTAAAAAATAAGTGGGCCACGTGAGTGGCGTCATTAGTTTTCCGACAAGGTACAAAATGTGCCATTTTTTAGAAACAATCCACCACTACCATCACCGAATCATAACCTTTCTGTGTTTTTGGCAGTCCCAACACAAAATCTAAACTCACTAAATCCCAAGGTCTGCCTGAAATAGGCAATGGCGTATATAATCCTATGTTCTGGCTATGTCCCTTCGCTAGTTGACACACCTTAGACCTAGCCACAAAACGTTGTACGTCTCGTCGCATTCTTGGCCAAAAATAAAAGTGACTAAGTTGCTCCAAGGTCTTGTCAATACCGAAGTGTCTAGCCAATCCCCCACTGTGTTTTTCACGAATGATATTCTCCCTCATAGAACAACTGGGGATACACAATTGTCCTCCCTTAAAAAGCAATTTCTCCTGTATGTTATATTCCAATCAAGGACTATTTCCCCTTATCAAATGGTTTTGGCACGCCTCATAGGCTTCTCTGAAATCTGTGTCTGTCTTATAAAGATCCCGTAAATGTTCAAAGCCCAAAACCTGCATAGTGCTTTCCTGTAATAGTAAATATTTTCTACTAAATGCGTCGACCACCTTATTTGCTTGTTCTTTGATATGTTTCAGCAGAAAATTAAAACTCTGCAAGTACTCCACCCATTTGGCATGTTTATGATTAAGTTTGTGTTGCTGCATTACATATTGTAATGCAAAATTATCTGAAAACAACACGAACTCATTCCCCAACAAATAATGCCTCCAGTGTCTTAGAGCCTGTACCACTGCGTAAAATTCCTTGTCATATGAGGAGTACTTCTGCCTACTCTCATTTAGTTTTTCACTGAAAAATGCTACCGGTCTGTCCTCCTGACTGAGTACAGCCCCGATTGCTGTTCCACTAGCATCACAACGTACCTGAAATAATTTTTGAAAATCTGGTAGCCTGAGAATCGGTCTTTCTGTTATTTTCTTTTTCAATAGCTGAAAGCTTTTTTTTGATACTTTTGTCCATCGAAAAGGTTGGATGGCCTTTTTGATGGTCTCCAACATAGGAGAACAAATTCCGCTGAAATTTTTAATAAACTTCCTATAGAAACTTGCTAATCCGTGGAAACTACGTACCTCAAACAAATTCTTCGGTGACGGCCAATTTATAATTGTTGTCACCTTTTCCGGATCCATATTCAATTCGTTCTCCGCTATCACAAATCCTAGATAAATTAACTCTCTCTACAGAAACGTACATTTCTTCAAATTTATCAACAGCTTGTTCTGTTGTAGCTTCTCCAACACTTTACGCACATGCCAGAAGTGTTCTTCTCATGTCTTACTAAAAATAAGAATGTCGTCCAAATAAACAATTACGAACTTCCCAATATATTCCTTTAGCATCTCATTCATGAGTCTCATGAATGTGCTGGGTGCATTGCTCAACCCGAACGGCATGACCAGCCATTCATATAAGCCTTCATTGGTTTTAAAAGTTGTCTTCCACTCGTCTCCCTCACGTATCCGAATCTGGTGATATCCGCTTTTTAAATCTATCTTAGAGAAGTAAGCTGTCCCACTCAAACAGTCCATCATATCATCCATAAGCGGTAACGAGAATCTGTACCGTATGGTTATTTTATTGATGGCCCTGGAATCAGTGCACATCCGCCATTCTCTTCCCTTTTTGGGGGCGAGAACTGTTGGTACAGCACATGGGCTCAAACTCTCCCTGATCAATCCTTTGTCCAATAACTCCTTCACCTGTTTTCTGATTTCTTCATTATCCTTGGGGCTCATTCGATAAGCTGCCTTATTTGGTAAGCCGGCTCCAGGTATGAAGTCAATATGGTGACTAATACTCCGCTTGGGAGGTAACTTATCTGGCAAGTCGTCCACTACTATATCCATAAATTCTTCCAACATTTGCTGTATTTCTATAGGCAAATCTGTGATTTCTGTATGCAACAAAATTGTCCTTGTCTTTTTGACTACAGCATAATTTATCTCACCATTCTCAACCTGCTTTAAAAATTGTTTTCCGCTCATTAGCAATGCCTTAGTTTCATTTACTCCAACTGCCTCCTTCTCTTCCCTGATAGGCACAAGGCTATGCCTAACCCCATCTTTTTCGAACTTATAACAGTTCAACACCCCATCATGTGTCACTTTTCTGTCATATTGCCAAGGTCTGCCCAACAAGATGTGACATACGTCCATTGGCATAATGTCGCAAATGATTTTATCCTTATACCGTCCTATTTGAAATTCAACTTCACTCTGCTCATCCACCAGTAACTGGTGCCCCTTCTGTAGCCATGAAACTCGATATGGATTGGGGTGTTTCAAACATTTCAGTCCTAACTTTTCCACCATCTCGGTTGACACCAAATTGTCAGTACTTCCGCTGTCGATTATCATTTTACAGCACTTACCTTTCGATTTACAAACTATCCTGAACAGAGCTTTCCGCTATGTCTACTCAATGCTCTCATCAACTGGCTTCAACAACACCTTATGCGGCACTAAAGCTTCTCCTGTTTCTGGGGCATTTTCTGCCTCTTGAGGGGGTGCTGCTGCTTCCTCCGGTTGCGCCACATACGCGCCTCGCTGTCCAGTTGAATTTGTTTCTGGGCACTCAAAAGAGCGATGCCCCCACTTGTGGCATCTGTAGCACTGGTAACCAGTTCCCCTTCCACGGCCATTTCCTCTGTCACGCTGAAACGATCTGCCACCTCTCGTTCCATCTCCCTTTTCTGCTATTCCTAAAGTCCTTGAACTACTGGCTTCCTCGCTGTTGCTGGTAGTTCGGCCCCTGCCATAGGACTGGCCTCTTCCTCTGGTAGACCCTCGTCCTCTCCGGGCATTCTGTCTTCGGTTAAGTTTCTCCTCTGCTTTGATCGCGCTTTGGTATGCCTCCTCCGTATTGTTGGGAGACAAAATGCTTATTTCATCCAAAATCTCCATCCTCAGCCCATTTACATATCTGGCTGTCCTTTCTGATGTATCCTCTGTGTATCCAGCTCGCAAATTTACTCGATAAAATTCCTCTATATGCTCTTTCATGGTCAGTCCCCTCTGTCTCAAATTCTGAACCTGTCTATGTAACGTGATTTGGTAATCTCTTGGCAGAAATCTGCCCTTCAATTTAGCTACCATCCTCGTCCAAGTTTTTATTAGAGGTTTTTTCAACCTCTTTCTCTCGTTCTGGACACTGTCCCACCACAGGGTTGTGTGTCCTTTCAGCTTTGTTGCTGCAAACTTGACCCTACGGTCTTCACTAACTTCCTCACATTCAAAATACTTGTCCATCTCGCTAATCCAATCTAATACAATGTCGATAGATAAACAACCATCGTAGGTTGGTAATTCTGGTTTCGGTCTGCTGTTTGACAATAATACAGACTTCAATAACTTCACTTCTGGTGAGTCACCTTCAGGCCCATCTGCTGCCACTTCCACTTCTTCCTCGCTCACATCACCTAACTCTGGATCTCTTCTCCTGCCTACCTCTACTGCTTCCAATCGAGCAGTAAGAACTTTGAGTTCTTCTCTTAATGCCTCATCTGCCATTCTACGAGCACCTCGGCCTTGTCCTCGTCTACCTATATCCATTTCTCCCAAACCTCTTCAACTCAAACTGCTCTGATACCACTCTGATGGGACTCAGCCCACTTGGCGACGCTTTGTGCTTTATATTGTGTATCAGATTGATTACGTGGTGGATGTATGGTATTCTCCCGCAGTTCTGTAGGTTGGTGGTAGCTGGGTAGTAAATGCGGGCCTTAATGACAGTACCCTCCCTTGGTATACTCCTCAACCCTAATGTTAACGCGGTCTCTCGATCCTTCCTTTGGTTATTGTTCTATTGCGCCGAGGGTTTTGTGAGCTCTGCGTTGAGAAAACAATGGTTGTGTTATGCTGTGATTCCTTCGGCTCTGTGACGAAACTTATGGGCAATGTGCTCTGCTTTGACTGGTTCTGGGTACCGTATGAGGCCTTCATTTCGCCACTGGTTATTCTGTTTGTTTGTTCGATAGCAAATCTGTCTAGCTATGGAGGTTATTTGCCTGGTTTCGTGCTCAATCCTCGGTAAGTCACAGCGCTACTTCGCTGGTTATGGCATTTATGGATTTATTGGTCATTTTGCTTGCTTGTAGTTATGATTGTAACTTCGGTTGGTCATATTCGTCTGTGGTTCGAACTTAGTTTCTCTGTTCACTATTATATGGCTTTCATTGTGCGGTTTCTGTATGCGCTACTGGTTCTCTGACATTTTCATTCCAAGTTCGATTTGTTGGTAATTATCTGGGTTTGTCTGCCTTCTCACGACGCGGCATTGATTTTGGTTGGAAGCACAGGGTTTCTCAAAATGCGCCTTTGAATTTAACACAGGTACATTATCTTTCTATGCTTCAATTCCATCCTCTCTTTGTTCTGGGTCTAACCCAACTTGCCCCTTTTCTCTCGAGTCGCTCAATTTCATTCATAGTTCTAGTTATGGCTTCTCTTCGCGTCCTCCAGGTAAGGATTTCATTTGCCAGGTTGTTTTTCTCTACAAGGTTTCGTTCTCCTCTGTATTCTTCCTATACCATGAACTAATTTTTCCTTTGGCTCCTTGCAGGTCCTTATAGGTGACCTGGGTGGCGTATTCTCCTATGCTCGGCTGTATTAGTTGCTTGTATTCTCGGTAGGCCTGAAACTCGTTTCTGTCTGTGAATGTTGGTTTTTGCTCTGAGGATGACTCGTCCGCTAGTCTGGTTATTTGGTCACCGTATTGTTATTCTTCAGTAATTTTTGTTATGTTCGACTCCGCGTGTGAAAGTACGGGAGCCTAGCGTGACCCTGCTTGCTGGTTTGTTACAAACCCTAACTCAAGGTTTTTTATTTTTGACCTGGGTTTTTGTAATTCAATCGTATTTGCTTCAAACGTGTCTAGACTGGTCTCTGTTCCATGCAATGGGACTCGGCCCTACCGACTTTGCTGTAGGTTGTTGTTCTGGAAACTTGAAATGAAATTTTAATGGAAAAAAAGGTGTATGGTTATTTTTTACCTTGGCATAGTCGCTTGTCCATCGTTTGTGTTGCTGTGCATTCGAACGTGAGCGTGACTGGTTGTATTATTTGGTCGTTGTTAACTGAACATTGTAAACTGGTAATGTTTCTCCACCGCGTGCATAAATAAGTATGTGACTGTTTATTTGGTGACTCAGAATTCATTAAAATTCTGTCTGCTTGATTTAGATTCGACTGTGAATTATGCTTACACAGTAGCCATGATAATGTAATAATTTATAATGATACAGTAGTCTATTAGGTGATGAAAATGTAAATGAAAATCAACACATATTTATACAGACAATTTTGATGGACAGTAACTTCTCTGGTTTTGAATGCTTGGTATTTTCTATTTCTGAATTAACTCAACTTCCCTCCTTCTGAACTGAACCCCTTTCTGTTACATGTATCTTGGCTTTATAGCCCTCTGTTTTCAGTTGATTCTTGCAGTTGGTTTAACTGTTACAAAAATTGTTACATAACTTCTATTTCTATCCATAACTATAATCATTTGGCATTCCAAGACTTGTAGGAACAGTTGATGGTTATTTTTCCTAATTACATAAACTACATTTTAATTAACAATCGAAACTACAGTAATCCCTAACTGGAAAATAAAAGAGGTATCTAACTTTTGCTGATTCTGTAAAATAACATAAAAAAAAAATTATTCCCATAAAACCTTGACAGTTTACTCGGTCACGAGCTGTTGAACCTGGTTAGATTTCTACCCAATTACGGTGAGCTGGATGCTCCTACATCAAATACTTGATATTATTCATTGACGATTTCTCCAGGTTTGTCTAGTTAGGACTTATGAAGCACAAAGATGAAGCATTCGAAAAATTCAAATCCTTCAAAGCCTTGGTTGAAAATGAATCAGGTCACAAAATTAAGTGCCTCAGATCCGACAGAGGTGGGGAGTTTACCTCAAATGAATTTTTCGATTTCTGTGAAGAACATGGGATAAGAAGAGAATTCTCTACAGCTAGAACTCCTCAGCAAAATGGAGTGGTGGAAATAATGAACAGAACAGTCCAACAAATGGCTCGTGCTATGCTTGATGATTCAGGAATTCCTGCAACTTTCTGGGGTGAAGCTGCTCATGCTGCGGTGGTTATTCTCAACAAAACAAATGTCCGGGTGAACAACACTCAAACTCCTCATGAGCTCTGGAATGGTAAGACTCCTTCGGTAAAGCACTTCAAAATATTTGGGAAGAAATGCTATATTAAGAATACTGATGAGCAGCTTAGCAAACTTGAACCTAGAGCAGATGAAGGCATTCTTCTTGGTTACTCTCCACATAGCAAAGCATACAAGTGCTAGAATAAAAGACTTGGTAGAATTGTTGAAAGCATTAATGTAGTCGTTGATGAGAAGGGATACATCCCTAGACAAGTACATCATGAATACATCGAAGAAGATGAAGGCTACCCTCAACAACAGAATGATGAAGAACCTCAAGAAGAACCAGAGGAGCAGACAAGAATAGAAGAAAAGACTCCATCCAGATATGTTCAGAAGAATCATCCAGAAGCTCAGATTATGGGGCAGAAAGAAGCAGGTGTACAAATAAGAAGAACACTTGTAGAAGCCTCAAGCTATTTGGCATTACTCTCCTCTACTGAACCACAAAATGTGAAAGAGGCATGCAAAGATGAATGTTGGATAAAATCAATGGATGAAGAACTTGAGCAAATCGAAAGGAACAACACTTGGGAACTGGTTCCTAGACCAAAGGATAAGAATGTTATTGGAACAAAATGGGTCTTGAAAAATAAATTGAATGAAAATGGACAAGTAATTAGAAACAAGGCCAGACTTGTTTGTAAAGGGTATGCGCAGCAAGAATGAATAGACTTTGAAGAAACCTTTGCTCCTGTTGCAAGACTTGAGGCCATCCAAATGTTCCTTTCTCTCTCAAGTTTTCAAAACTTCAAAGTATTTCAAATGGACGTGAAATCAGCCTTTCTGAATGGAGACTTGAAAGAAGAAGTATACATTGAACAACCAGATGGGTTCATTCTTGGAAATGATCCAAATCTTGTATGCAGATTGAAAAAGGCTCTCTACGGGCTCAAACAAGCTCCAAGGGCTTGGTACTATCGTTTGTACAAATATCTTCATCAACAAGGTTTTTCAAAAGGATCAGCAGATAGCAATCTTTATATAAAAATTGAAAATGACAAATTGCTAATACTTGTTATGTAAGTAGATGACATTATTTTTGGCAGCAATGAAGAAGACATGAGTCAAATATTTGCCTTGGTCATGCAGAAAGAATTTGAAATGTCCTTGCTGGGAGAACTGACATATTTCCTTGGTTTGCAAATCTAACAAAAGGAAGGAGGAATATTTTTATCTCAAACCAAGTATCTCAAACAGATCTTGAAGAAATATGGCATGGAAGATGCAAAACTAGTATGTACACCCATGGTCACAGGATGTAGCCTTAGTGCAAATGACGAATCTGCAGCAGTACATCAACCAACCTACAGATCTATGATTGGAAGTCTACGTTATTTGACAAGTACCCGACCGGACATCATGCATGCAGTAGGAATAGTTGGAAGATTTCAGGCAAATCCAAAGGAGACGCATCTTTAGGCAGTGAAGAGAATTTTCAAATATCTTCAAGGGACACAAAATTATGGCTTATGGTATCCTAGAGATACAGATCTCACTTCATGCTTATACAGATGCAGATTGGGCCGGAAGCATGGATGACAGGAAGAGCACAAGTGGTGGTGCGTTCTTTATGGGTTCTAGATTAGTATCTTGGTTCAGCAAGAAACAAAGTTCGATTGCCTTGTCTACAGCTGAAGCGGAATATGTTGCTGCTGCATCTTGCTACACTCAACTCCTTTGGTTGATGCAGACCTTGCAGGATTTTCAAATCACTTATACACCACCTATCTCCATCTTATGCGATAACACAAGTGCAATCAGCATCT
>APFE030398791.1:21096-36857 GCA_000404065.3 Pinus taeda
GTATTACACAATTTAAATCTTAGGGTTTATTAATTCCTTGTGTTTTAAATATTGATCCCAAGGTATTAATAATCCCAGGAATTAATACTTTAAACCCAATGCATTAATAAACCAAAAAGATTAAATTATAAACCCAAGGGTTTAATATTATAAACCCAATGAATTAGTAAATCCAAGAAATAAATATTATAAACCTAAAATATCAATAAACCCAAGGGATCAATATTAAAAACACACGGGATTAATAAACTTTAACAAAACATTTTATACCCAAGCGATCAATAAACCCTAGGAATTAATATTTGAAACTCAAGAGATTATTAATATTATAAACTCAATGGTTTAAATTATAAATCCAAGGGACTAATAAACCCAAAAGTTTAATATTATAAAACCAAGGAATTAGTAAACCCAAGGAATAAATATTATAATCCTAAGCGATCAACAAACTCAAATGATCAATATTAACAAAACAAGGGATTTATGAACCCAAACATTATTATTTTAAACCCAAGGGATTGATAAACCCATAGGATTATTAACATTATAAACTCAAGGGATTAATAAACTTTAAGGATGGTTAATATTATAAACCAAACAACATTAGTTAATGGTATAAATCTAATATTGGCCGTAAAATTAATATTCATATTGATAATATAAAATAAAAAAAATAATAACATTAAAAAAAACCATTATAACAAAATTATATTATGATAATTACAAATTAATAATTTATATTATAATTAATTATAATGAGTAAATTATTAATATTAGAATCATTTTAAAAATTATGTCAATTACTTATTATATTATTATTACCTAAGCACCACGGGGATTTGAACCAGTGACCTATCACAAGAGTGCCTAACAATGCCCCATTCACCAATCAACCAAAGCGTGGTGGCATTATTATGATTTATATTAATTCAATATTAATTAATTAATATAACATTTTTGTTTATATTAATTATTGTTAATTAATTAAACTCAAACAATTTATATTAAACCCAAAGATTAATATTATAAACCCTATGAATAATATTACACCTTAGGAGATGTTAGGGTAAGAAATGGGTAAGTAGAAGTCGGGTTACCAAGGAGTTGACAGCGGGATACAGATTTGATCTAGGGTTTTTCTTCAGGGTTTGTGTAGCTAGTTACCATGGCGGGGCGAGGAGGAGGGAGTTCTTCTCCCTCCTACAGTCAAGTAGTTGCAGTCAGAAGTAAGGGAGTTGGTTCCCATCGCTTCAAGAAACCAACGGAGGTGGAAACAGAGATTACGAATAATGAAAAATCGGAAACCATCACACCTGAAGAACAGGAAGAGAACCATGAGGAACCTAGTAAGGATAAGAGGACAGAGGGTAGCAGTCAGAAATTTGCTCCCATGAAAACATCAGGGGCATGTAAACCCAAGGCGACCACTATTCCTCGAGTCATTGGCAGAATATGTTGTTATCTGTAAATTTATGGGGATCTGACCGACGGAGAAGGCATTGCAAGCATGGATAAGGAACCACTGGAAACCAAAGGGGAAAATTGACCTTCAACTTGGGTCCAAGGGTTTCTTCATGGCGGTGTTCACAAGCCTAGAGGACAAAGGCAGAGTGTTCGAAGGAGGACCTTATTTTTACGCATCTGCAGGCCTTTACATGTGACCATGGGTAATGAACTTTGTCCCAGAATGAGAGACTTTCACCTCAATACTAGTATGGATAAGACTCTACTCCCTTCCTTTAGATTATTGGCTGTCAGAATCTCTAAAGGCTACCGGTAACAAGCTAGGGAATTTTATAAAAATATCGGATACTACTCTAAGAGGCAAATACACTTCTTTTGCCCAGATATGTGTGGAAATGGACTTATCTGGGGAACTTCGAGATGCAATCATTTTGGAAGTATATGACGAGGAATGGGTGCAAACGATAGACTATGAACACGTCCCATTCAGGTGTGATAAGTGCCATGAACTCGGGCACCTATACAAAGACTGCCCTTTGAACAAGCGGGAGAGCAACACGAAAGCCACTACAGCCAAGGATCTCGAAGGCTTTACTAAGGTAGGGGGTAAAGGGAAAGGAGGTAAGAGGTACCAAAAGAAAAGTACTGAAGACGGATAACCGAACCAAAATAGTTTCAAGATATTAGAAGAAGAAGTCGAAAACAATGGGACAAACTAGGAATCAAAGAATATTCACAATGAGAAGGAAGGGGATGCTAACATGGAGGATATACCAGAAAACAACAAACAAACAGATGATTTGCTGAATATGATGGAGCTCAGCAGGGACCACGAGATGACTCCAAGTGAGGCAGGAACGAAAGACCATGAACTGCAGGAGATTCTAGAGAGGGAGAATTTAGATCTAGAAAATTTTCTGGAGTAGGGAATCACCAAGGGGGTTGACTCTCTGCCAAAAGCGGAGTTTGACAGGGTTCAACAGCTCTTCCTCTGGAGATCAGAAATAAAGTACTCTGGAGTCAAAAGAAACCATGATAGCCAGGAGAATAGGGCAGTGAAAACGGTGGAGGATACACCGATGCTTTCTTCAAAGAAGCCAGGTAGGAAAAGAGGAAGGAAAAAACAGAATGAGCTGTTGTCCGAATGTGGGAAACTTATGATTAAATCAGGTAAGATGAATGATCTTACCAGTTACTCCTTTACAAACCTTTCACCTGGAACATTAGGGGTCTAGGAAGTAAAAGGAAACAAAGAAATCTTAGCAGTCGAATAAAAGAAGGAAAATCATATATGATTTTTATTTAGGAAACAAAATGTTCGATGGAAAAGATCAGAGAGATACATAACAAATGGTTAATCAAGTATGAGTATCTAGAGGTAAAAGCAGAGAACTCAGTGGTGGGATTCTCACTCTATGGGATCCTCAAAAACTTGGAATCTTGGATGCTGAAGCTTCTAGGAATTATCTATCGATGGTGGTTCAACCTTTGGGGGATAAGGAGATCTACATGATCACTAATGTCTATAGCCCTCAAAAACTAGAAGACAAACTAAAGCTTCTCACATCCCATGAGGAACTGAGGGAGAGACATCTTGATATGCCCTGGATTCTAGCAGGGGATTTCAATATGATCAAATCTCTTACAGAAAAAAGGAGGTACAAGGAAACTAGGCAGGGACTCCATTGCCTTCCATAACTTCATGAATAACATAGGGCTAGTGGACACAGAAACAACAAATGGAATTTTTACTTGGAATAATAAGAGAGGAGGAGCTTCTCAAGTTTCCTCTAAATTAGACAGATTCATAATCTTAGAGGAATTCCTTATCACAGGCCTTGATATGTAAGCTTTAATCCTTCCCTTCGAAGGCTCAGATCATTGTCTTGTCCAGATGGAAGCTACTTTTATGGGTACACCAAGGAACTAGCCCTTTAGGTTTGAAAATATCTGGCTCTCTCACCCTGACTTCACCAGCAATATTGACATATGTTGGGCGGAAGATAGGCCCATTCAAGGCACTAAAATGTTCATACTACAATAGAGACTCAAGCACATCAAATCTAGGCTTAAAGATTGGAATAAACAAGAGTTTGGCAATATTTTTAAAGCCAAAAAAGAAGTTGAGAAGAAAATCCAGGAGATTAATCAGATCAACATCTTAGAGGGTTTTACGGAGGAAAGGAAAGTTCAGGCTGACTCTCTTCAGAACGAATGGGAAGATCGGTGCTTGCAAGAGGAGATTTTATGGAGATAGAAATCAAGGGTGCAGTGGATTAGAGAAGGAGAAAGAAACACAAAGTTTTTTCATAAATCAACTTTGGATCATAGATCTCATAATAGAATTTCCAAACTCAAAGATTCTCAAGGGAAATAGTTTGTCTCACACACAAAAATGGAATATGTCCTAGTTCATCACTTCCGTAGCATAGGAGAGGAGCCTCTCGTTGATAGATCTCGGTTCATTAACAAATTCACAAAGCTCATTCCTAAGCTTGTAACCAGAGAAGACAACCACAATCTTAACAGGCCAGTGTCTGAAGAGGAGGTTAGTGAGGTTATCAATGAGATGCAAAATGGGAAAGCTCCTGGCCTTGATGGTTTCAATGTGGATTTCTTCAAAGCTTGAGCGAAAACAGTGAAACAAGATATCCTTGAGGTTGTGGAATACCCTAGAAGATCCAAAACTATTTTGAAATCTCTCAATGCCTCTTTCATAGCTTTGATTCCAAAGAAGGAAAAAGTTATGACACCGGACAGATTCATACCCATAGCCTTATGTAATGCAATATAAAAAATTATCTCTAAAGTGATTGCAACAGACTAAAGCCTCTTCTTTCTACTCTCATTTCAGAGGAGCAAACTGGTTTTGTGGAAGGAAGACAGATTCTCAACAACATCATACAAGAACATGAGGTGGTACACGCTCTTAAGAGCAAGAAGCAAGTTGGTATGATAATGCAACTGGACCTAGCGAAAGCTTATGATAAGCTAAGTTGGGTGTACATAAAGGAAGAGCTAAGAGCTTATTGATTCGACCACAACTAGATAAGATGGGTTATGGACCTTGTATCCTCGGTTAGTTTCTCAATTCTTATTAATGGATCTCCCTCTATAACCTTTATACCTTCTAGGGGTCTTAGACAAGGGGATCCGCTCTCCCCCTTCCTCTTTGTTATCATGATGGAAGGACTGGGAAGAGCAATAAAAAAGGAAAATGGTGAAGGAAGAATCCAGGGTCTAAAACTTACCCTAGATGGGGATGTCTCTACTCATCAACAATTTGTGGATGATACAATGTTGCAGGGCATTCCTATAGTCAAAGAAGCCAGAGCATTCAAACAAATCCTGAATGACTTTGCTTTAGCAGCTGGTATAGAGGTAAGCCTTGACAAACCAAAGGTTTTTTTTTCAATACTGACATTGCTATTCATAGGAACCTCACCAGAATTCTAGGGTTTCAAAGGGCTCAATTACCTTCCAAGTACCTTAGAATGCCTCTTACTGGCAAACCTCTGAGTAAGGGAGTGTGGGAATCGGTCACCAATAAACTTCAGGATAAAGTCAGGAAATGGACCTGTAGGTCTTTGAACTTGGCGGGGCGTCTTGTGCTTACAAAGGTTGTTCTACAGGCTACACCCATTTTCAAGTTTTTAGCTCTCCCTG
This sequence comes from Pinus taeda, assembly GCA_000404065.3. Classification (NCBI taxonomy): domain Eukaryota; kingdom Viridiplantae; phylum Streptophyta; class Pinopsida; order Pinales; family Pinaceae; genus Pinus; species Pinus taeda. The sequence continues at coordinate 26,227 of APFE030398791.1, forward strand.
CACCCAAAGGTGTTATACAACAAATGAGGAGTATTCAACGAGATTTTCTTTGGGGCAAAGGGGAAGAGAAAAAGAAGTGGGAGTTGGTAGCTTGGGACAAGCTCTGCAAACCTAAGGCCCATGGAGGTTTGGGGCTTCATGACCCTGAAATCCTCAGCAGAGTTTCAGGAGAAAAACTTTGGTGGAGGTGGCTAAAGGAATTGACAACCCCTTGGGCAAAGCTTTGGAAGCAGAAATATGCAAAGAATTGGTAGGAGAGGGATCATATCAAAATGTCAGGGCTCATCAAGGGCTCCCACATTTGGAACCTTTCTTGGGAGAATAGAGGCATTGTCCAACAGCATAGTTTCTGGGAGATTAGAGCTGGGAACCTTGAACGGTTTTGGGAGGATAACTGGTAGCAGGAACCAAATTTGTTTAGAGAAGAACTATCCACTCTAAAAAATGACACTGATGAAAAAGGTCTAATCATGGTAAGTGACTTCTGGGATTAGGTAAGGGACAATGGCAAATGGCGAATGTGGAAGAATCTTGGTTACAGTGAAGAGAGTCCTTTGAAAGCACATGCGGATTCCCTAGCTCTAGAATTGGAGAAGAGGAAGATCTTAGTGTCTTCCTTGTCTGACCAACTAAGATGGGGCAGAAACACCGAATGCACCTTTAACCTCAAATAAGCTAAACGCATGGCCCTAGGTTTTGATTATCCAAACCCTTACCAAGTTTGGAATAACCTTTGGAGGAACCCGCAATGGATGAAAGTCAAGTTATTTATGTGGTTAATTCACCAAAAGAGGATTCTCACTTGGGAGAATCTTCTGAAAAGGGGATTTGTTGGCCCATCCAAACGCCATCTATGTGGATTATAGGAAGAAATGATGGAGCATTTACAAAACCACTGCCCCTTCACCTCTACCTTGTGGGATTGAGCGGCCTCAGTCTTCAGGAAAACTGACAGAGACAGACTCAACATCACCAACACATTGAAGAATTGGAGGAAAGACTTCTCAGGTAACGAAATAATTAACAAGGCTTAGACTTTGGTTCCAGGCTTTATTATCTGGGATGTCTGGAAAGAACGCAATGGCAGGATTTTCAAGAACAAAACCAGTTCGACCCAGAATATCATTGGCCAAAGTCTACGACAGATCAAAGATACAGTAGGAGCCCTTACGTGGAAAATTCCTGAGGACCCCCCTTCGGCCAATGAGGCTTGCATTCTGAGGCAGTTGGGTCTCCATTCTCTGGTTCCCCTTGGCGCTATTAAGGGTGTGAGCAAAACAACTGCTGGTAAAGATATCTGGCATCCTCCTCCTCATGGTTTTTTGAAAATAAATATAGATAGGGCCTCTAAGGGCAACCCAGGGATGGCTGGATTTGGAGGTGTCATAAGAGCTGAGCAGGGGAGCATAAAGGATATCTTCCATAGTCATTTGGGGACTACCACTAATAACATGGAGGAGCTCATGGCCTTAAAACAGTGCCTCAAAATCCTGATTTAGTTAAATTTACACAATGCCATCATTGAAGTTGACTCAGAATTGGTCATTAATGCAGCCAAGAAAATGTTCAATGAAACGACACCTGGAAAAGTGTCAAAACATTAGAGGCTCTTGAAGGTAATGTTCATGTGCGAAGAAAAGCCAATATGTTAGATGATCGTCTGGCGAATGAAGGCGTGATATGAAAGGAGAGTTATATATGGTATGACTGGGAGTTTATACCCTCTGGTAAACTGAGGGAAGATTGTCATAGACAGGCAGCCAAAGATATAGAGTACTTCTAGATCATGAATAATGAGTAGGAGGAAGACTAGTGGGAGTGGGAAAGAGTAGAAGTCTTGAGCCTGGTTGAAGTGCCGAAGAGAATCCTAACCATAGATCCCATAGTTAATGCTTACGCCATAGCATAAAAAATGTGCTTAGAGGGAGTGGAGGATGGGATAAACAATGTGCCTATTGATGGGCCACAAACCATAGACTCTATTGGCCTTCGATATCGAATGGATATCAGGCTTCAAATTGATCGGAAGTTAAGGGGTTGAGTGGACCTAATATATTTTTAGACCAATGTTTTAATATATATCGATTCCATAAAAGCAGGTAAATACCGTGTCAGTTTCTGTAGCGATGACTTGTGGACCGTCAGATCAAATGGGTTTTGATCAACAGTGTATAATCACCATGCAACTTGGTTGATCAGAGTGATTATCTACCATCCGATTGAAGAAAAGATAGATGCTGGATCTCGGTGGATTGGAGAAATTTTCAGCCATCCGATGCAAAGTTTGATCGATGGCGGGGTTTGAGGGTTAAGTTTTGGGGAGTTTGAGCAATAAGATTTGAAGGAGAAGAATTGCGGAGAGTTCAACAATTTGTTCTTTTAAGTTTTTCCTAGGGCGCCTTGGTGGGTATGATTGTCAGGTTATGGGTTCAGATGTCCTGGTTGTATGTTTGATCTTATACTGGTCTGTCTTTTGTTGGTCTTTACACTTGTAAAGTCGTGTACCATATGTAATATTTATTCGGTTAATTGAAGGATCCACTCTTACTTGACCAAAAAAAAATATTACACCCTAGGAATATGAACCCTTAGATTAAAAAACCTAAGGAATTGATATTATAAACCCGTGGGAATAATAAACTCAATGGATGGATACTAAAAACCTAAGGGATTATAAACCTTGGGGAATAATAAGTTTTTTTAACGAGAATGAGTATATTTTTTATTTAAATATGGTGCGCCTGTTCACAAACAAAACTGGGAATTTACATTGTGATTTCCAACCTTTAAGGACAGGTGATATATCATTTTCTTTTCATACCCACTATCCAATTGTTCTCTGTAGTGCATACAAAATTCCCATTCACAAATCTCTTATCACTATAAATTCTACAAAATTGAAGCAACATAAATTTACATTTACATTTTGTAATTTCAAAACCAAGTTAGAATAAAAAGACTAAAAGTCTAAAAGTCCAGAGGCGTTGGACTGTTCAGGTCCATCCTGGTGGAGACTACTTTGGCGTTCTTGTATAGGTCCTGATCAGTGGAGTCCTCCTCGTTGTTCTTGCTGATCTCTGCCACCGTGAGTTTCAGTTGCTCAATATGTTGACACAATCCGTCTGCTTCATCCTCCAACTGATGGATTTGGTCCCTCTTCTCCAGTTGTCTCTCCTGTTGTGAGATTATCTTGATGTTGAAAGTACATGTTGCACTACAAAGCTGCCAAGCCTTCTATAAATTCCAAGTGCTCCTGCTCGCAAGTGGTGCAGGTTGGCTGAATTCTCCTTTCAACCCGATGACTTCCAACACCCTATCATCATGACCTCAGCCTCTGACTCCCCCAAGAGGTCGACCACGGATTTATTTCTGCACTCTTCCCTCTCGTAACCATCTTCTAGCATCCCAGAATGTCGCAATTATTTATGTTCCCCCCACTCAAGTCTAGGATGTCCTTGACCCACCAGTCCGCCTTATGGGCTAGCCACGTCACCCTAAGGATATGTCCCAATACCTCCTCATAGACCATAAGAGTAGAAGCCTTCTCACCAGCTGCAGACTCAAAGTTGACCGATATCAACCAAACTTCCTAATTCAGTGGAATAACATTTCCAGCCCCATCAATTGCATAATGCCATCAATTACACTCAGGTCCACTGCACCACGATGCTTCTCCTTTGGAATCATTGCTTCAAGGTCTTAGCCATGGACCCCCTCTCAGACATGAAGCTTGAGAAGTTTCACATCAACTGAAGTATCAAACACTATCGAATTTTGACAACACTTCCTCTACGGGTCGACTTCCAAACTTTTCCTTGGGGTCTGGTCCAAATTCCCCTCCCAGTTCAACATAATAACAATTCCCAACATTGCGCTACCTCTCAGACAAATCACCACACTTAGACTTGCGAACCCCTGTAGCTTCCCACTCAAAAGTTTCGACTCACTAGGCTCCCTGGGATTCTTCCTAGTAATCCAGTGCCCACTACAAATTCTCAATGGCCTTAGCTTCAGCCTCAAGACCTACACAGAGGCCACCAGAGTAGGGAGGAGTATTAACCCATGCAAGCTTCTATGACCATTGTTCCTTATATAGTAGTAACAATGTCGTGATCTGTTGTAGTACCTATTGAGGAAACTGATGGGGCTATGATCCTGATGATCTTCTATTAATTCACAGCCTTTCACCTTAATTTCCTAGTAGTGATCCTTGTCCTTCATTCTCCTTCTGAATTTCCTCCCATGAGTGTTCAGAATCAATCTATGTTTAGGAAATAAATGTTGTTCCTCTCTTCCCCTTATCCTGCACAAATAACCAGGGAGAAGGAAATGGAAACATACCAAGAGATCGTTGTTATTAATAAAGATAGTACTTGTGTGATGATAACATACACGATGCGGGTGGATGCATAGGACACAACTGCCATGAGGCTCCTGAACAAGCTAGGAAACACGAGGAGATACTCTGCGGGTCCCAAGTGGCAGGGGTGTGTGGAGGAAAGGAAGGGGAATATGATAGAAGAGATGGGAGACAGGACAAAACATAAGAGGGACGCAACTGAAGAAAAGAAAGGGGAATAACAGAGTGAAGGGATGTGAAACGATATATAGGGGAGAGGGGGAGAAAAGGGAGGGGGAGGGAAGAGGCAGGGGAAGGGGAGGGATAAGGGGCAGGAGGGCAGACCATGGAGTCAACCCAATAAGTTTATAATTAAATTCCCTAATTCTAAGGATTTTTATTGCCCAAGCAAGGCTTAGAGCAACCTCCATGATCCATGAATTGTAAGTCATTAACTAATTTATGGGATACTCGTCGTGCCCATGACATCATTCACCACACTCCTTTCTTCAATAAACTGGCAAGAAATGTTAGCTTTTTTGTCAGCGTCTTGATTATTTCCTCTTAGAATATGGAAGAAGGTCACATAATTGAAGGATGGGATCATCCCTAGGGATCTCTTGATAGTTTGGTTTAATAATGTGTTTTTTGTAGATGAGGCATAATTCATATACCATATTATAATCATGGAGTCTCCCATCACATGTAGTGTTTTTATTCCTTTCTTTTGAGCCTAGGTGAGGCCTATAAACAATCCATGTGCTTTAGCTTGATTGTTTGTCTTCCATCCAAGTCCCTAAGCATATCTATATTCAACGATTCCTTCGGGATTAAGGAGAAACCTCCCCCTCCTGACACCCCATAGGGGAATAATATTACATCCAAGGGATTAATATTATAAATTCGGGGTATATAAATCCCAAGGTAAATATTGTAAACCCTAGAATTATCATGGTTGACCATGGTTGATTTTCATATTGAGACAATTTCTGTGAAAATGCGATGTTGCACTATGGTTGACCATGGTTAACCATGATTGATTTTCATATGCACAAAATCTTTGTCATAATGCAATGTTGGACCATGGCTAATTTTCATAATGAGAAAACCTTTGTCACAATGTGACATTGGACCATGATTTTAAACCAAAGGGATTCATATTAGACCCAAGGATTAATATTGTAAACCCTGTGAATAATATTAAACCTTAGTAATAAGAACCCTTAGATTACTAAACACGTGGTATTGATATTATAAAACCAAGGGAATAATTATAAACCAAAGGGATTAATACTAAAAATCCAAGGGGTTGCACCATGGCTCACCATGATTGATTTTCATATGCAGACAATATTTGTCACAATGCGACGTTGGACCATGGTTGATTTTCATATTGAGAAAATATTTGTCACAATGTGACATTAGACCATGGTTGACCATGATTATAAACCAAGGGGATTTATATTAGACCCAATGATTAATATTATAAACCCTATGAATACACCCTATTAAATCATAGGTATATAAACCCTACGATAAATATTGTAAACCCTATAATTAACATGGTTGACCATGGTTGACCATGATTTATTTTCATATGCACAAAATTTTTGTCATAATGCAATGTTGGACCATGGTTAATTTTCATATTGAGAAAATATTTGTCATAATGTGACATTGGACATTGATTGACCATGATTTTAAACCAAAGGGATTCATATTAGACCCAATGATTAATATTATAAACCCTATGAATAATATTAAACCATAGGAATAAGAACCCTTAGATTAATAAACATAAGGTATTGATATTATAAAACTAAGGGAATAATAAACCAAAGTGATTGATATTAAAATCCGAAAGGATTGCACCATGGTTCACCATGATTGATTTTCATAAGGAGATAATCTTTGTCACAATGCAACATTAGACCATGGTTTATTTTCATATTGAGAAAATTTATGTCACAATGCAATGTTGGACCATGGTTGATTTTCAGATTGAGAAAGTATTTGTCACATTATGACATTGGACCATGGTTGACCATGATTATAAACCAAAGGGATTTATATTAGACCTAAGGATTAATATTATAAACCCTATGAATAATGTTATACCCTAGGAATAAGAACTCTTAGATGAATAAATCCAAGGGATTGGCATTATAAACCCAAGGTAATAATATTAAACCTAAGGGATAAATATTATAAATCCAAGGTATATAAACCTCAATATAAATATTAATATAGGAAATCGAATGGATTATAAACACAATAAAAATATTTAACCCAAGGGAACAATATTAAATTGGCAAGGTAATAATATTAAACTTAAGGGATAAATATTATAAACCCAAGGTATATAAACCCTAAAATAAACATGGTTGACCATGGTTTGCCACGATTGATTTTTATATTGAGACAATCTTTATGAAAATACAACGTTGGAATATGGTTGACCATGGTTGATTTTCATATTGAAACAATCTTTGTCACAATGTAGCGTTAGACCATGGTTAACCATGGCTAACAATGCTTGATTTTCATATTCAGGCAATCTTTGTCACAATGTGACATTAGAACATGGTTGAAAATGGTTTAACATGACTATAAACCCAAGGGATTTATATTAAACCATGGGATTAATATTATAAACCCTCTGAATAATATTTCGTATTGAGACAATATTTGTCAGAATTTGACGTTGGGCCATGGTTGATTTTCATATTGATTTTTCACAGTGTGACGTTGCACCATGGTTCACCATGATTGGTTTTCATACAGGCACAATCTTTGTCATAATGCGACGTTGGACCATGGGTGTCCATGGTTGGTTTTTATAGTGAAACCATCTTTGTCACAATGCGACGTTGGACTATGGTTGACCATGGCTGAATCTGCTTGGTTTTCATATTGAGACAATCTTTGTCACAATGTGACAATGGAACATGGTTGACCATAGCTGACCATGATTATAAACCCAAGAGATTTATATTAAACCATATTATTAATATTATAAATCCTAAGAATAATATTTTGTATTGAAACAATCTTTGTGAGAATACAACATTAGACCATGGTTGATTTTCATATTGAGACAAGCTTTGTCGTAGTGTGCCATCCGAGGTTCAGCATTATTGATTTTTATATGGAGACAACCTTTGTCACAATGCAATGTTGGACCATGGTTGATTTTTATATTGAGAAAATCTTTGTAACAATGTGACATTGAACCATCATTGATCATTATAAACCAAGGGTATTTATATTAGGCTCAAGAATTAATATTATAGACCCTATGAATAATATTATACCCTAGGAATAAGAACCCTTAGATTAGTAAACCTGAGGGATTGACATTATAAACCCAAGGGAATAATTTAAACCAAAATGATTAATACTAAAAACTGAAGTGATTATAAAACCAAGGGAATAATATTAAACCCAAGGGATAAATATTTTAAACCCAAGGTACATAAACCCCAAGATAAATATAAATACATGAAATCGAATGGATTATAAATGCACATGAAGAAATTTAGCCCAAGGGAACAATGTTAAACCCTCTCAAGAAAAATATAAAGTGAACGTATATAACCCCCCAAAAAAATATTACACATCATCTAATAAACATGTCAGTCAATATCTAGCTATGGTTGATTTTCATTTTGATACAATCTTTTGCGTAAAGGGACGATGGACCATTGTGAACCATTAAACCCTAACATTAATATTATAAACGTAAAGAATATTAATACATTATAAACCATTATTAAATTTTTAAACCATTAATACATTAATATTAATACATCAATATATTAATAGCATAAACCTCAAGAATATTAATATATTAAAACCCAAAGAATTATAAACCCAAGGTAATAGTATTAAACCAAAGGAATAAATATTATAAATCCAAGGTATCTAAATACGGAGATAAATATTATAAACCCTAAAATTAGCATGGTTAACCATGGTTTATCCTGGCTTGCCATTGGTAAATGTGGTTGTGCTAAGATTATAAACACTAAACCCAATATAATAAACCAGAATAAACACTAAACCCAATATAATAAACCAGAATAAACATTAAACCCAATATTATAAACCATAATATTAAATCCTAATTTATTCAATGTCACATTGCGACATTGATAAATTGCAATTAATGTATCAAGCAATTAGTGTTATAAACCAAAGGATTAATATCAACAATCCAATAGATTCATAAACCAAGGGGTGTATTAATACTATAAACCCAGGATATTAATACTAAATACTAGGATTAATATTATAAACCCTAGTATTAGTATTAAAGCTTGATAATATAAACCCTAATATTAAATTTATAAACCCTGAGATTAATATATCATACCTAATATTAAGATTATAAACCCTAATATATTTTTATAAATATTAGTTATTAATATAAACACAAGAGATTAATAAACTCAAAGGACCAATATTATAACCCCAAAGAATAATATTAAACCTTGTGATTTATATTATAAACCCAAGGGACTATAAACCCTAGGATTAATAGTATTAACCCAAGGGATTAAAGTCCCTATTATTAATATTATAAGCCCTATAATTATAGACCTAAATATTATAAGCGAGAAACCCAATATTATAAAACAAAATATTAAACCCTAATTTAGTCATTGTCATAATGAGGCATTAAATAAATTGCAATGTAAGGTATCATTGCGGCAATGATTGTCACATTGGTTGTCATATTTCGACGATGCTTATCACACTATGATATTGGATATATTTTCATAGCATTCTAAGGTCACAACATTAAACCCTAATATTAAATCAAATATTATAAACCCTAACATTATAGAACCCAACATTACAAAACTAATATTAATATTATAGTCCCTAAGCTTAATTTTATAAACCCTACAATAAATATTATATTTACCCTAAGATTATAAAACTCAATATTAAACCTTAATATTATAAACCTAATATTAAGGACAATATTATAAATCCTAATATTAAACCCTAAAATTAAACCCAATATTATAAACCCCATTATTAACAAGGGAGCCACTGCCGTGGCGGTAGTCCCTGCCTCGATAGTAATACCTAGCCTTCATGTCGGTGAGACATCACATGAGGCCGACGTGTGCCGCGAGTTCGATGCCAAAGCAGTTTGTGCATCTGACCTAGCGAGCGGTGGTTCAGTTCTCCCATAGCATTAATCCAGCTATCTTGGTTGAATTGAGTGCCCAAGTTTGATCAACGGAATGAATGAATTCCCCCATCTCTTAACAACAGCCTAAAGCAAGCCCTTAGAGCAGATTTGAAAAGATCAAGAAATTAGAAGATTTCGCAAATTCAGGTAATATCTTCAAGGACTACTCCATTTCGAAGATTTTTGCTTTTGGGCTTCCATTTTTTTATAGTTCTGCAAGTCTATGAAGGTCATTTTTAGCACCAAATAAAAAAAATAATATTTGATCTTAGATTTTGAAAATATTTCAGAATTTGAAAATATTTTAGATTTGATCGACAAGATCGAACATAAAAATGCTTCCCCTTCTAGAGACATAGCAAATCCTTCGAGGGTGCGTATAATCAATTTGTGAAGATCATCTCCCTGGGTAGATGAGTAAACTGGTAAGTATAGCTATACCGCACGCTAAAACTACCGTCTCCAACCGTACAAGTGCATATCCAAATAAGTCTTCCTCGCGATATCCGGAGATGGAAATGACACTGAAGGTGAGAACGAAGATCATGAATCCATACTCGTATCTCGCAAAGAAGGGGGAAAGCCGTGTAAATGTCGCCAATCCACCTGTAATCATATGGATAGTCACAAACATTAATTAATTATATGATTTATAATGAATAGATTGTGTTTTTGAAACTTTGATATCAATTTTTTTAATTGATTTCAAATTACTAAAATCTTCGTATGTGATTTAGCTCTTCCATCTTACATGTTTATGCATAAAATACTTTTACTCACAAAAGAGAAACACCCCAGCAGCAAGTATAATTGGTTGGAACGTCTTTCCAACTTGACGTGCAACGAGGTTTATTAGCACAGACAACGCTCCTCCCACAAAGGTTGCGAACATTCTCTTTAATCCTTTGCCCAAGATTCCTCCTGCCACAATAAAAAAATATCAAGAGTATTGCACACTATATCATACTAATATTGCTTCTAGTATGAAATTTGTTACTTACATTTTATCAAAATATTCAAAAGTTATAATTGAGTTTTTATATATATACACAGTTTTTTTGTTTTTTTGTTTTTTTTTTTATAATT
>APFE030398797.1:0-17128 GCA_000404065.3 Pinus taeda
AAAACACTTGATCTCTCATAGAATAACACGTGTTTAGAGAAGGATTGCTCTTGTTTGGTTTGTTTGTCACTAGAGAGTCTTAGACTCCTAGGGAGGTTAGGTTTGTCCGCAAAAATAACTCTTTCCGCATGACATGTTATATACAGTGATATATGGTGATGGCCACAATTGTCCCTTCATTTCTTCCCACTTGTGTTGAATTCTCTAACTGTTGTAGCTCTTGGGAACAACATTCAAAGGACAAATGGATTGGAAGCTAAGTCTCTAAAGACTAGTGGCAATGACGACTATCAAGAAATGTCAATTCAAGGAAGCAAGGACCATGATTGTGTAGAGTAATTAATGGGCCTATCTTCAATAGAAGTAATCCATCTGATATATTTTTCACATTGAGAAGAATTGAATTGGAAATATGGCTAGGTGCAAAATATTCATAACTGAGTGCTCCTCACATCATGAAGAGACAAATGAGAAAATCGACCTAAGAGTAATGGAGATTATACCAAGCTAACTAATGCCATGCTGAAGTAAATCCTAAGAGTTGGAGTGCCATGTTGCTTGTACAGGAAAAATTCAATGGAGCTACTCCTTGAGTGTGAAAGTAAGACTAATATTTAACTCTCAGTATAGAGAAATGTAGAAGTGCCCATTACCATGTTTAAGGCAGTTGTAGTGGTCATGTAATCAGACGCAATAGTAGGATAGAGAGCCATGAAGGAGTATGCTCTCAAATAGCACATATAACAGAGTTATGGCTAACAGGGACAACATGATCATTATGTTGCAATGAAACAAAACCGAGGATTTTCATTGAGCAAAGTGGGGGATCGCAACATAATTGAGTGAGTTCACTGGAGAGTTCTAGAGGGAGTGTTGGTAAGATAAGGCCGAGTGTTCCTGTGTTGCTGAGAGATTTTAAGGGTGTTCCTATGCTATTGTAAGAGGCTTAGAGATTCTATGGAACATAAGGAGCTAAGAGCTAAGTGTATGCTACTAAGAGCAAAGGGTCGAGAATTGTGAGAATGTGTGATGCTGCAGAGTGAGAAAAAAATGGAGTGTTGCATGGGCTGAGCAAAGTGAAGGTTGTAGAGGAGAAAATAGAGTTTAATTCATGTATAGTGGTTGCCAATTACAGTGAGTAGAAGTTTCATTTTGAGTGTGGGTTGAAGCCTAAAAAATAGAGAATTGGTGCTTCCATCTTAGCGGTATCTAAAGAAAGCTTGGGTGTTGGTGCCTCTTGAAAAATGGTTCTTACATAAATCCAAGGAGCTACAAGTTAGTGCTTGCAACAAATCCATGAATTTGGTGCTCTAGTTGGTGCTTCTAATAATCTAATCAGGTGTCTACATAAGAAGGGAGTTGGTGTTTCCTACTAGTGGGTGCTAGCAAACAATCAAACAAAGTTGGTGCTTCCTGTGAGTGGTGGATGACAAACAAAGATTGATGTTATAGAGTAAGTGCTCATATTTACATCAAATAACAAACATTCTTTGGTGGTTTTTCTCCCATATGGCTTTCCATGTTAAACCTCTATGTCTCATGTGTTTGTTGCTCATGATGTGTGTGTTGGTGTTGATGCATATGGTTGTTGTTGTGATTTGTTAATGGTTTCTCACAAGAATGGTTTCCATGTTTGAATGGGAAAATATAAATTGAAGCAAAAAGTTAAAGTTAGCCTAAATACTGATTCCCCCCCCGCCACCCCCCCCCCCTCCCCTTCCAGTTTAAACATTATTTCAACAAATTTGCAGGTGGCTAATTTCCCATGGTTTTTGAAAAACAAAGAATTCACCAATTTACATTTCTCTTGATTAAATAATTTTCACAAATTTTATAAGATAAAATTATTTTACCTTCGCCAAATTTTTATAAAGGGTATATAGAATCATTAAAAAATTTAATATTTTTACAAAATTATCACCAATCATTTTATACTTTCCATATTAGAGACTAGTAAGATTCACCAAGGTTTCTAAACTTTAAGATAAATTTCCACCCTCAAAATTTTCCTTGCCTCACAGTGGGAGGTCCATTAAATGAACATTAAATCCACCTTCTTGCATGGGGATCTACAAGAATAAATTTACATGGAACAATCTCCTAACTATGTTTAGAGTGACTCAGTCTTGTTTTTCACCTTAAAAATCTCTTGTTGGTCTTAAACAAGCACCTTGAGCTTGGTATAAGAAAAAGGATAACTTTCTTCTTGACATTGGATTTTATAGATGTTATTATGACCCTAATTTCTACACCAAGACAATAGAATTCCATATCACAATCCTTATTCTTTATGTTGATGACCTTATCCACACTAGTAGTGACCCTAAACTTTTAACCCATATAAAATCAAACCTTAAGAAGAAGTTTGAAATGAAAGGTTTATGTTATTTTCATTATTTCATTGGCCTCCATGTATTGAAAATTGAGGAATGACTTTCTATTCTCTAATCTATACATGTCACCTTATTTGTTATTTTCACAAGGAAGATTGTAAACCAACCCCTTATCCCTTCTAGTCTGGACTCAAACTTGTTGCTACCTGCACTACACCCAAAGTTGATGCCACTTTGTACCATAAATTAGTTAGTAGAATCTTACATTTGGCTCATACTTGTCTTGGTATTTCCTTTATTATTAGTCTTTTTTCTCGGTATATGAAGACATGCACTAATACACATGGGTGGAAAATCCAACAACAGAATCTTAATGTGTTTTTTATTTTTATTTTTTTAAATTCCAACAGCCATCGAATATCTAATGTGAGTTCATTTACTATTGAATATCTGATGGGAGTTTCTGCACTGTCGAATATCTGACATTTGATCCAATATCCAACGAATGTAACAAAATCATTGTATAACAACCAATTCCACCATTAATGGCTTCTTTCCATTGGACAATGTCTAATTTTGGGCCACTTTACATTGAGTTTAACTAATTATAATAAATATAAGATTAATATTATCAACTAAATATAATATAATTAAACATATTAATATTAATATCTGTAATATATATATTTATAATATAATAATAATAAAATATATAGATATTTATTATATTAATTATGATTGTTTTAAAAGGTTTTAGGCCTATTTTGAGGTTAATTTTGAAGAAAATCATCACTGAAAGTTTGGTGAGGAAAAATATCACATAACATTCCTCAAGGAGGCTAAGGAGACATGGGATCGACATTAAGCGCTTCGGAGGATTGAAAATGTTATTACCCTTGTAAAAAATGCAATGGCTTGAAGATAAGGAGACTTCTAATAACAAAAGATAAAAGGCATTGTAGAGACTATGGACACGCTGAAGGTGGTCATGAATATCATCCATTAGTAATTTATTCTTTATATCTTTTTTTACTGTAGATTGTTTTTGTAAATGTTTATATGTATACTATATTTTAGATTGTATGTCTCTGTATTGTAAATTGTATTGTATTTCTATTGTAAATGTTTATATTATTTTGGGAGATAAACCTATGTTGTCATCTTGATGTGGAGAAATATTATTTGATTATTATGGTTAGGTTGATTAAGGGGTTAGGTTGAATTAGGGGTTAATTAGTTTATGGGATTAGGGATAAAGGGTTATTGTTTAAGGGTTTAGGCATTAGGGGTTAAGGGCTTAGGGGTTAGCAGCTTAAGGCCTTAGGGGAATGAGGTTAGGGTGTTAGGGGGTTAATGTATGTTTAGGGGGTTAATTAGGACATATAAGATTTAGAGATTAATGGATTTTTAGGGAGCATTATTAATAAAAAAATAAGTATATTATGCACATTTAAAATATGGACATAGTGAATACAATTTTATAGGAAAGAAGAAAATAATTATATAATATATTATAATAACATTTTATAAGACAAAACATAAAAATATAAATATCATTAAAATTTAATTAAAAAAAGAGTTCACTAAAATAAAAACTATTAGTAAGAAATATGATTTGGATGAAGATAAAAGGAGTCCGAAATTATTAATTTAGTTAAGATGATAATTATAAAAAACCAATTTTTAGAAATAATATATTAATTATTTTTAAAAAATTTTAAATTAATTTTATTAAAATGGTATGTCCTAATCACAATGTATTTCGCTCATAAAAGAGACTCTTTCTCATTTTTTAAGGAAAAAAGTATGGGACACAAGCCTTGCACTTGGTGTTTCAAAATGTTTTAGGAGAAAATGAACTTTTTAAGCCCATGTGATATAGAGTGAATAATTCTCTATATAAAGTCTTTATTTTGTGATAAGAAAGTGTCTTATTTGTTGTAAATTGTGAGAAAACTTGAAGTCATATCAAAGCTATAATAGTTCTAGGAAAATGTTAGATTAATGAAATGTTTGATAAATCACTAATGGTTATTTTTTCCAAATTTATCTTATTATCATTCATGCAAGGTATAACATTCCATTTTGAATGTCCTTTGAAGTAGGCACAATTTTTTTATTCTATAACATTCACTTACCACTAAGTACAAAGGAGCGAGTTTTTGACATTTTGGTCAAATCAACTAAGTAGTCAATAATAAAGAATACCCCATTTTGCGTAGAAGGAGAGATTAATGCAGTGCCTTAGTAAAAAAAGGTTTCCTATGAAAACAATCTTTAGTGGGTTCCTTACCACTTTCCTAAAGAAAAAATGGGATCCTATCTAATTTTCTTACATATGTTATTTATTTCATAGTTTATAAGTGAAAACATATGATGAAAATACAAACTAAAATGAAACTAAGAAGTTAGATCAACAAACACATTGTTGCCTTGATTTTGATAAGCTAACCTAGATAATATGATACCTACCTATTTAGGAGAAATGATGCAAAAAATAGGAAATTAGGAATAAAAGGGTATGAAAGAATAAATAAAGACAAACACAAGGCCAAACAATAAAGAATAATAAATACTTATCTTCCTCTTGAACATTCCTAGACTCATTTAGCCACCCACTAATTTTGTAGTAACTTTCATTGTGATATCAACTTTCATATAATATTAAAAGTCCACATCCTCTTTAGAAATATTTTTTTTGAATTAAAAAATGATTAAAATAATATAAGATCCACCCTCCACTTGTCATAATCAAATATTTGAGAGGGGTTGGGGATAAAATAAATTTTATGTCATTTCCCCTCTCATTCCCTTATCTTATGGAGGCCATTATGAACAATATTGTAGTATTTACCTTGCGATTTTCCTACTTTAACTTAATTGGTATTGCCTGGATTCATTGGTATTATTGTTTGAGTCTTCTACTTTGAGTAAATTTGTAAATGAGATCGAATGAAAAGGGTTTGTTGATTATCAGGTGATTGTTCCTAAAACATTTCAAGATAATCTTAAACATCTTGCTAAATTGCACAAGCTTCATCATCCCATTTATTTGTTGTATTTGTTTCTCTCACTCAAGCTCATGGTTGCTCTCCAATCCTCTTAAAACTATTGGTATTTAAGTGCAATAAAGAAATAATATGCCAATAGAATGATGAATCCAAAATAAGATCAATATGTTTTTTTATTATGATTGTGACTATATATCTCAGAAATTTTCTCTCTTCCTACATGTCAACAAAAGTAACATATTTCTTAGATTATTTCAACATATTCTTAAATATCTTGATAAATTGCACATGCACCATCATTGATTTGTTTTCTTTGTTTCACGCTCTCACCTAATTAGTTTTATTTTTCTTTGTCTTTGTTGTTTGATCTGAAATTAAAAGCTTGAAGGTTTCTTGAAAATGTTTGCAAGCAAATTTATGTCTAATGGGCACTAGATCAATTTGCAAAATCACATAAAATTAGTGTTTTCAATTAAAATTTGTAGAAATAATTAGATAAAAATAGACCATATACAACATCACACAAACAAAAATTTGATGATGTAGTTCACCCCTCTTGGGCTATGTCTCTGGGTCTAACTTCCATTGTTGGCCCTTTCTATTATATGATCAAAATGTAAATGACATCAATATACAATGTTCAAATCATAAAAATAATGTTGTCATTGTGTCCAAAACACCCAAAAACCATTGTCTAGGTTCTTCCTGGCTCAAAAAGACTAAAAATTGACCAAGTTAGGCCTTCATCTCCATTTATTTTCTATTTGTCCTACAAAATGACCAAAATTTCTCACCATGCAATGAATCCTCTCTTTTGTCAGACTAATGAGTGACAAATTCACTTGAGACCAACATTGATTCTACCACGAATGATGCAAATTGGCACCTCCTTAAACACTCCAATGAGGCTTAAGTGCCAATTCCTTATCTCTCTAGTATTGGACATATGGCACCATCTTACTGGGGGCGAGGTGCCAGTAGGGTGCCATGCACCCACCCCCTCCCAAGCTTTCTACCAACGGTTTTATGTTAATAACAAAATAGGGGCTCAGAGCTTACCTCCTCACCCCCTCTGCTACACTTCATTGTTGGTTCTAGATTACTAACAGTGACCCATGGCCAGGGCTTAATGCTTGACCCTCTGCCTTCATGCCAAGGTCGTATGTTATTACATGTGCTTGGGGTTGGGATCAAGTGCCCCGATCCTCCCCCTAATGTTGAAATAGAGTTAATTCAAATAAAAAATTTCGGCATAGTTATAAGGAGCACTTCGTTGGTATGTTGGTTCAGTGGGCAGTTTGTAACTGATAGGTTATGGGTTTGATCTTGGCAAGGTCAGTTGTTCAACTATAATTGAATTGGCATAGTTCCCGAGGGCCATGTGGCACCTCATGATTGGGTCGCCTCAAACCAAGTTACCAATGCAAATGCACCAACACTACCTGTACGACCTGCCACATGTCAGCATGTGATTGGTCCACCTATTTTCCATACATCCTAGTCACCTAATGATGTCAGCACCACATCATCCATATGGTCTTCCCAATCAGCATCCTAGTCAACCCTACAAGTTGATTTTTTTAGTTGTTTTCCAAAAACTTCAGAATGTGATAGCTTTCACATATGGTGTCAGATTGAGGCGATTCAAGTAGTGTTAGAATCAAATTATGAGCACTACGATTTGGTGCTAGTTTCGAGTGATTTTGAGAACTTTTGTTTTTGAGCATTTTTTATCCCCTGGATCATTTCTCCTCACTAGAAGCTTTTGGACCACCAAAAATATATTTTTACTTAGCATGTAAGCAAGGGTATAGCTCCCTCACTTTCCCGATATCAATCCACCTTGCTTTACTTAGATTGGTATCTTTGAGCCCCACTCAAAGATACTCCACATTGCCCCTACGTGAAGTCTTGATTCTTCTGCCAAGAATTGTATCTTCCTGCAACTCATCTAAGTATTTAGGAGAAAAATATTTAATAGATGGAATTTGAACATTCTCTTCATGATCATCAATCATTGGAGGCTCATATAATCTCATTTTTTCTACGTTCACAATAGAATAATTTTTCATATAAGACGGCAAATCTAATTGGAAAGCATTGTTACCAATATTCTCCAAAATCTTGAAAGTAACATATCTTATTGGTTTGATATTTTTACATTCATGGTGAAGTCTTTCCTTGATGATATACAACCAAAATTTATCTCCCTCTTGGAAATCATGATCAACTCAATCCTTGTCATGCCTTTCTTTGTACTATATTTTTCTTTTCTTCAGCTACCCTTGCACTACTTGATGCACTAGCTAAATTTGTTCAATGAAATTATTGGCTTTGTCCACATCACTACATCCATCTACTGCAATATATTTACTAGAGATGAAATCCAAAGGAGACTTTGGAAAATAACCTAAACAAACGTCAAATGGAGATACTTGTGTAGATGAGTGATTATCATGATTGTAGGAATGTTGGATATAATACAAATTCTCATCCCAAAGTTTAGGATGCTTACCGCAATAACCATGAAGGAGATGCGCTACTATTATGTTTACCACTTTTGTCTAGCCATCGATTTGTGGATGAAATGATGTTCTTTTCTTCAACTTGGTGTCCATGAGTTCCTATAATCTTAACAAAAAATTCCAAACAAATCGAGAATATTGATAAAAAATAATAGAAGTGGGAAACCTAAAGTGAACCCAAGCATTTTGGAAGAACATCTTTGCGGTTTGTTCAACTGTTACATGTTTCTTACATGGCATCAACACACAAAATTTTTTGAAATGATCCAAACCAACATAAATATAATCATGACCTTTCTTTGACATTGGTAGTCCCCCTACAAAATCCATAGAAATACTTTCCCAAGGACGAGAAGGAATAGGAAATGGAGTGTACAAACCCAAATTCATATCATTAGGCTTACTAGTAGCACACATGTAACATCCTCTTACATATCTTGAAACACTTTCATTCATGTGAGGCCAATAAAAATACCTTTAAATTTTTGTAATTGTTTTTCCTACACCAAACTGATCAGCAATAAGAGAAGTGTGGGCTTCCCTTATGACATTGAATCTTTCACCCTATGGGATACATAGCTTTCCAACATGATACAACAACTTGTTATGAATTTGATAATCCAACTCTTCAACATGATTTCCTTGAATCAAAGTTGTGTAAACATATTTAAAATCATCATCTTGAACATATTGTTCAATATAACTTTCATCTAAGATTGAGTTATGCTTAATAATGATAAATGAATTAACAATAGACCTTGACAACATATCAACAAATTTGTTGTATATACCTTTCTTATACCTAATTACCAAATGAAATTGTTGTAGGAATCTCATCCACCTGAAATGTCGAACTTGTTGTAGCTTGGTTTGCGATTGTAAATATTGCAAAGGTTGATGTTCATTATGAATAATCTTTTCGTTACCCATCAAATGGTGCTTCCATTTCTTCATGATTTGTACCAAATCATACAACTCTTTATCATAAGTTGGATAGTTAATTACTGCATTAGTAAAGGTCTTGAAATGATAACAAATAGGCTTACCATGTTGCATTAAAACTGTTCCCATGGCATAATCACTAGCATCAGTTTGAATCTCAAATGGCTTCTTAAGATCTGGGAGTGCTAGACTAGCATTGTACTGATTTTCTCTTTTAATATATCGAAGGACTTCTATTTCTTTCTTCCCCACTAAAAGACCTATTTCACACTTGTCAATGCATGTAATGGTGCTGCAATTAATAAGAAGTTAGCTATAAATTTTCTCCAATATTGGGTTGCTCCCAAAAAGCTCCTAACTTCTTTCACATTCTTGGGCTTAGACCAATTGAAAATAACTTCAACTTTTGAGGGATTTATCTTCAATTCACTCCCTCCTACAATATGACCCAAATAAACCAAAGAGGTTTTCCCAAATTCACACTTAGACATCTTCAAATACAATTTATCTTTCTTTAAGACATCTAAAACTTGTTTCACATGCTTGACATGTTCTTCACGAGTAATACTAAAAATCATAATATCATCTAAGTATATTATGACAAAATCATCAATGAATGGTCTCAACACATCATTCATAACTCTCATGAATGTTGCAGGTGCATTGCATAGCCCAAATGACATAATTAACCATTCAAAAAAACCTTGTTTTGTCTTGAAAGAAATCTTCCAAATATCACATTTAGCAATCCTTATCTAGTGATAATTTCTTCTCAAATCTAACTTAGTGAAATAGACAACATATTTTAATTGATCTAGTAAATCATCAATACAAGGAAGAGGATAGTGATTATTTACCGTGATTTTGTTCAAAGCTCTAAAATCCACACACATGTTCCATGTACTATCCTTCTTTGGAACCAATGTGATTGGAGACCCATAAGGAGATGTGTAAGGCCGTATGACCCCTTTGTTAAGCAACTCTTGAATTTGCTTCTTAATTTCTGCATTCTCCAAAATTGACATTTTGTACAGGCTAATGTTTAGAAGAGGTGCATCCTACTGGCATTGAATCTCATGTTGGATTCCTCATTTAGGAGGCAATCCTGTAGGTTCCTAAAACTTTTTGCCATAAGTGTTAGCAACTTCAACCAAATCATGTCTGAGTTTTGAATCAGATCCTTGAAAAGCTTCATATTCAGTAGTATGTTTAGGTTTCATCATCAAAAACACAAAATTCTTACTAGAATTAACAAGCCTTTTTATTCGACCAACACTTACAAGAGATAAGTTCATTTTCTTGTGATGTGCTCTAACAATTTACTCAAATTCATCTTTAAAAAGACAATATTTGTTCTCATCATGATAGAATATGGCTTTCTAGTCATACAAATATGGACTCCCTAAAACAATTCCACATATGTCAAGGGGTGTAATATCAAGCTCTATCTCATAAATAAAGTTTGCAATGATGGAAAATTTAGGTTTAAATTTTCTTGTCACTTGCAATTTGGCATTTTAACATACCCGGCCCAAAGGGTAAGCTTTAGGATGAGGTGTAGTTTCTAAGTTTAGTTTCTTGACAATAGCTTTAGAAATAAGGTTAACTTGGGATCCACTATCAAATAAGGTATCAAATTTTGCATGTATTGTAATGACCTTGATATGGAATAGCTAAATTCTTTCTTT
This sequence comes from Pinus taeda, assembly GCA_000404065.3. NCBI lineage: Eukaryota > Viridiplantae > Streptophyta > Pinopsida > Pinales > Pinaceae > Pinus > Pinus taeda. Next base: position 10,500 of record APFE030398797.1, read on the forward strand.
ATAATTTTGAGACTCAATAGGCTTACTAGAATAACTAGTACTTGCAATAGAATATTGACCTTTCATTCACATGGCTATGATTTTGGTTTCATCACCTAAACCAAATCCTAGATCTTGTTGAGTTGTTGTAGTCGTCTTTTGTTTCCCCTTGTTGTTGAACTTCTTTGGTCACATTTATGGATGTAGTTTCCAACTATGGTCTTCATCATGGCCTTCTTTTGAGCAATGCTTACAGGTAAGTTTCCCTCCATCTTTCTTGACTGTAGCATTATTTTTTTCCTTTGCCTTTAAACTCCCCCTTTCCTTTGTCTCCATATTTGGATAGTTATTGCTAGTCTCTTGAGAAACATCCTTCCCTCTTTCTTCTAAATGAGTTGCATGAACACATCATCTATATTGGTGGGGTTAAACATAAGTATAGTATGCCTCAAATAACTATGTAATCCACCTATGTATTTAAGGAGAGTATCTTATCAAGACAAATCAACACCCGATGGGGTTAAACATAAGTATAATATGCCTCAAATAATTATGAAATCCACCTATGTATTTAAGGAGAGTGTCCTGTGAAGACAAATCAACACCCAATATTAAAGTTATTGTTCTAAATTCTTATGTGTAACTTTGTACACTCTAACCTTTAGCTTGTCTAAAAATTTTCCAATCCATAATTTATTTTTGCATGTAAGCTAATGGATAAAATTTCCTTCTTATTGAAGCTACAAAATCATTCCAAGAAGAGATAATTTTACCAATTTTATTCAAATCTTCTTGAGTTCTGGCCTCCCACCAGATGAGAGCTGCACTTTTCAAACAAAGGTAAGAAAGTTGGATCTTGGTCACATCATCCTTAATCCTTTGAATCCTACAATAAACTTCAATTCAATGAACCCAATTATCCAACTTTTGTGTATTTACTTCTCCATTGAACATAGTCAATTCAAACCTTACATCAAGATTAAGCAAAGGAGACATAGCATGTCCTTTTGGATATCTAGGAGAAGTATGTGTAGGTGTTGAAGGAGGTGAGGATCGTGGTGAAGATGGAGGTGATGGAGGAGGTGGTTGTGGAGGCTTACTCCCAGCACCACCATCACCTTTTTGTTGATTTGAACTCTCTCCTTGCAACCTTCTTATTCTCTCTTCATACAAAACTCTTACCATCTCTGACATATCATAGAAATCCTTTTTGAAAGCTCTCTCATCCTCATACATCATCTCATGTCCTTCTTCATGTGCCATCACTGGTCGAGTTTGAGGATTTTGTGACCTCCTTGAGCTAATTTCAGGGCTTGGTTCTTCAAGCACTCCTCCAACTTTAACCTTGTAAGAATTAAGAAAACACTTGCAAACATAGTCAAACCTTCAAAATAACCATGCTATGATACCAAACTGATCTAAAATTACAAATGTGAAGGTTTCTTGAAAAAGTTTACAAGAAACTTTATATCTTGTGGGAAATGGATCAACTTTCAAAAGCACATAAACTTAGTGTTTTTAGTTAAAATTTTTAGAAATAATAAAAAAAATATGCCATATGTAGCATCACACAAACAACAATTTGATGACGGAGTTCACCCCTCCTAGGCTACGTCTCTAGGTCCAAATTCCAATGTTGGTCCTTTCTATTATATGATCAAAATGTAAATTACATCAACATGCAATGCTCAAATCAAAAAATAATCCTACCATTATGTCCATAACTCCCATAAACCCCTGTATAGGCTCTTCTTGGGCTCAAAAAGAGTGAAAATTGACAAGTTAGGCCTATATATCCATTTTTCTATTATCTTTTCCTATAAAATGACCAAAAATAATAACCAGGAAATGAATCCTCTCTTTTACCAGACCATTGAGTGACAAATTTGCTTAGGATTGGCATTGATTCCAATGCGAATGGTGCAAATTTTCACCTCCTTAAATCTGCCAATGAGGCCTAAGTCCAACATCCTTATCTCTTGGTTCTTAGGCATATGGAACCATGTCACTAGGGGTGGGGCATAGGTAGGGTATCATGTGCCCCCCCCTACCCGAGCCTCTTGCAAATAGTTTTTGGTTAACAACAAAATCAGGGATTGGGGCTTATCTCCCTGCTCCCTTCGCAACGCTCTACCGCCAGTTCCAAAGTATTAATCGTGACCTGAGGCCATGACTTAACACTTGGCCCCTCCATATTTGTTCCAGGATCATATGTTGTTACATGTGACCATAGCTGAGGCCACGTGCCCTGCCCCCTCCCCCCAACACTGAAATATAGTTAATTCAAAAAAACATTTGTGGGATAGTTATAACAAGCACAATGTTGGTCTGTTGGTTTTGAGGATAGTTTGTAACTAATATGTCATGGTTTTGATCTTGGCAGGGTCAGTGGGTCGACCATAAAATTTTTTGCATAGCTCTCGCGGGCCATGTGGCGCCTTCCCATTGGGCTACTTGGTGTCTCATGATTGGCCCACCTCAAATCAAGTTACCAATGAAAATGCGTCAACACCACCTGTATGACCTTCCATGTGTTATCATGTGATTGGTCCACCTATCTATTATACAACCTAGTCACCTGCTGACATCAGTGCCACGTCATCCATACGATATACCCAGTTATCAACCTAGTAAACCATACAAGTTGACTTTTTAGTTATTTGCCAAAAAAATTAGAATGTGATAACTTTCACTACCAGTGTCAGATTGAGGCAATTCAAGCAGTGTTGGAATCAGAATGACAAGCGCTATAGTTTGGAACTAGTTTTAAGTGATTTTGAGAACTTTGATTTTTTAGCATATTTTTTTCTTCATTTTCCTATATTTTATTTGTAAATGTTTGTATCAAAGTTTAAATATTATATATATATACTAATTACATTATTGACTATAATTGTATAGTATCAGCCCCCTAGGGCATTGCTCGATGAGGAAGAGGTGGTTGTAGTGAAAGCATCTGTTCAAAAACATGGAGTGAATATTGAGGATCAAGCTAATCATCCTGTGGAAGAAGATAATGATGTTGATAACATAGTTGAAGAAGATGGGACAAATAGAATGATCCAGGAGACATTTAATAACGTTGGAATGGATGATGATGGGAACCAATATAATGGTCATGCTTTTGATAAACTTGTAATTGATAGGGTAGTTAAACTGTATATGAAGGCTAAAAAACATATCTTCTCTCTGTTGTATTGTTGTTGGTCAACTTAAAGGAAGTGAATGGTTTTTAAAACACATATGTGACATAGCTCCTAAGGTATGTAATATATTTTGTGACATTTAGAAGTATATACATGATAAAGCAACTATTTTTTCCATTGTTTTTAATGTTAGTACATTGATCATCATTTAATTATTTTGTAAAAATTGGATGCAATATGTACGATTAATATTTTTCAGTACGTTAACCAGTACTATTTTTTTATGTTTTAGATTTTTAGGTGAATTTATGTTACCACCGTCAAATGTTTTACCATGCACGTACTAAGATTTACATGCCATTATGAAAGATATTGGAATGGAGTATCAAGTTATGCATGCATGTCCTAATGATGATATTCTCTATTATAAAGGACATGCATCGAAAGAAAAATACCCAAAATGTGATGAGAGTGGATATCAAACCGATAAAGTAACAAAAAAGGCATTGTGCAAGATTCTTCGTTATATTCCCATAATTCCACGCCTGTGACAGTTGTTTAGGTGCAAAAAATAACACAACTCATGGATTACCATGCAACAAATAGAAATGAAGATGGTGTTCTTCAAATGCCTGCAAATGGATCTGCAATTAGGAATATAGAGGAAAGGTGGCCAAAGTTTAAAACAAAACCTCATGATCTTAGGCTTTCATTAGCATCTGATGGTGTCAATCCATTTGGAGAGCATAGATCTACTTACTCGGTGTGGCCCATTTTTTTATCAACAGTAACATTCCTCCATGGATGTCAATAAAGTGGAAGCACATAATGTTGACAATGATTGTTCCAAGTATTAATTTGTTTACTCATATATGTGTGTGTGTGTGTGTTCAATTATGTCTTATAATCATGTCTTAATTTCTTTTATTTACTCATATATGTAGTAATTATGTATTGTATGTTTAATCAATTAGGTAAGTATAAGGTAAAAGATACGAATATATATATTGAGCCTCATATCAATGAGTTAGTGGAGTTATGGAACAATGTAAATATGTATGATATATCTAGACGTGTAGATGTTATGAAACCAACTCAAGAAAAGATAGAAAAGATAGATCAACGCCTTATAATTAAGCCTCTTCAAGGGGGAAACCTCCTTTACATTACATAAATGAACAATTCTTGGATGATTCAAATGAAAAAACCTCCTTTCTATATATAGGAGTCTAAGGAGTCCAATATAACCCAACTGACTAACAATAATAATATAAAGCCACAAAAATAACAATAGAGGGATTCTATGGGGCACAGTAATAACAATAGATAATAGGGGCACAACAATATTGTTAAGGGGTACAACTATAATAATAATGGGGTAATCACTAGTATTATAGGGACCCAACATGCCCCTCTCCTTAAAAAAAGTGTTGTCCTCAACGCTTGAGAAGTTCTAGATGCTTCTATATAAAATTCTCATCCTCCCATGTGGAATCTTCAGCGAATAAGTTCTTCCACTTGATAAGATACTCCGAAATTAATTGATTTCGTAGTTGTCAAGTTCTTGTTTTTGTGATTGCTTCCAGTTCCAATATATATTTTCCTTCCTCGTCAAGTTCTGGTAATATTGTTTGAACTCAGAGCTTGTCACCTATAACCTTCTTTAAACATGAAACATGGAAAACTGGGTGCAATCGAGAAGCTGCAGGAAGCTCCAATTTGTATGCCATAGTACCAATCTTTTGCAACACCTTGTACGGACCATAATACTTGGTGATAATTTATTATCCTTCTTAGCTTGCTTGAGGGACATTTGCTTATATGGTTGTAGCCATAGGAACACCCAATCACCTACATCAAAACTTCTTTCACTGCGATGTTGATCTGCCTGTTGTTTCATTCTATGTTGTGCCAACACGAGGTTATCCTTTAAGAGTTTGAGCACTTGTTGTTGATGTTCGATGTGATGTTCCACTGCCTGAACCTTAGAATTTTCTCTTAAATATGATGTGATGGATGGTGGTTGATACCCATAAAGTGCCATAAATGGGGTCATTTTGGTTGATGTATGGAAGGAAGTGTTATACCACCATTCAGCTAGAGGCAACCATTTGACCCATTGTGTCTGTTTATCAGATACAAAGCAACGAAGATATATTTCCAAACATTTGTTTACTATCTCAGTTTGCCCATCAGATTGAGGATGATAAGATGAGCTATGAGTTGACTGAGTACCGAGAAAAGAAAATAATTTTGTCGAAAAATTTCCAGTGAAAGTGGGATCTCTATCACTTACAATAATCTTTGGGTTTCCATGTAGCTTTTGAATTGTTTCCATAAATGCAGTAGAAATTGTAGTGGCTTTAAATGGATGTGATAATGCACAAAAGTGTGCATACTTGGTAAGTATGTCAACTACCACCATGAGGAAACTCTTTCCCTCAGACTTGGGTAAACCTGTGATAAAATCCATTGAAACCTCCTCCCAATGTTGGCTTGGAATGGATAAAGGTTGTAATAGACCCGGGGTCTTAATTGTTTCATCTTTATTTTGTTGGCAAACCAAACATTCGGCCACAAACTTTTGAATATCAGATTTAAGGCCATCCCAAAAAAATTCCTTCTTAACCATGTGGTAAGTTTTTAAAAATCCTGAGTGCCCTCCTAAGGGAGAAGTGTGCAATTCCACAAGAATCTTTTGTTTGAGTTGGGAATTCTTACAGAGGTATAAGCGATCTTTGTACCATAATGAATCATTTTTCCAGCTAAATGTATCAAATGTATTGGAATCTTGTTGTAACTTTAGAATAAGTGCCCACACTTCTTCATCATTCTTTTGTTTCTCCCTTGCTTCGTTTATCCAATTTGGTTGGATAATAGAAATGGCGCACAACAATGCTTCCACATCCTCATCCTTTCTTGAGAGTGCATCTGCCACCACATTTTGCTTCCCTTTTTTGTAGATGATTTCAAAGTCATAACCCAACATCTTTGTGACCCGCTTTTGTTGCTCTTCAGAGGATAATCTTTGTTCTAAAAAGTATTTAAGGCTATCATGATCTGTTTTTACCTTGAAGTGTCTTCCCATTAGGTAGGTCGCCATTTCTTAAGTGCATGGAGTATTGCCAACATTTCCTTCTCATAAATAGCTTTGTGTAAAAACTTTCCCTTGATTGGACGACTTTCAAAAGCAATGGGTCTTTCATCTTGCATTAGAACAACACCAATTCCATTTCCTGAAGCATCACATTCCACAATAAGGTTTTTGTGAAGTCCGGTGTAGCTAAGACCGATGCTTGGCACATTGCCTCTTTAAGATGTTCAAAGGCCTTTGTTGCTTCCGGAGTCCATGAAAATGCATCTTTCTTCAATAATGTTGTTAGAGGTGCTGCTATTCTCCATAATTCTTAACAAACTTGTGATAATACCCTGTCAACCCGAGAAATCCTCGCAGATGCTTTATGGATGTGGGGATTTTGCATTCCTTAATGGCTTTAATTTTGC
>APFE030398798.1:0-10834 GCA_000404065.3 Pinus taeda
TAAAGGTGTTTAATATATATATAGATAACAACATTTTTAATATTCTAAGAATTTAGATTATCCAACTCTACAGATTATCCAAAATCTGAAAATATAGAAATTGTACGGCTTATATAGGGGATGATTTCAGACAGCCTCTATCGACAGCATCCAGCATCATGTTTGAATAGCACATATTTGGAGTATAAAAAAGTTAGATGGTTAGGTTATCCAAATATATCTTAGAGAAAGAGAGAAAGAAAGTAGGTAATGGATTTAGAAAGTATGATACGGATAATGTTAATCTTACTTAAACATTTTTATATTTTTAATAAGTAGTAAATTATGTAAATTACATTTTTATTGTTATAGATGATAGATATTTAATATATTAAATGGTTAGCAGTTATTTGGTTCAATATGTTGATGTATTGTAATTTTAAGGTCATGTTTTGGATATAGAGTGATTTTGTTATTTCTATTTTTTTAGGCAGTATTGTTGTTTAACATTGTGTTGGTTAATGACCTTTATTTAAAGAGTATGTAGTTGATGATGGAGAACTTTTTTGTGTAAATTTTTTTTGCATGAATAAAATTGCTTCAAGTTTAAACACTTAAAAATACTATCATTATATCTTTTGATATGGTTTTATGGTTAATGAAGTTCATCTTGCAGGGAATATCCTAGCATATTCTTTTTTTTGGAAGAGTATTGAGTAATAGTTAATGCAAGGCAAGAAGTCGTGTAGCTTTTATAGATGTTTTCAAAGTTTGGATTCTAACAACAACATATGACCACCCTCTAATGTGATAATAAGAGTGCCATCATGCTTGCCAAAGCTCTAGTTTAACATCAACACATTAAACATATTGAGCTAAAAAATACACTTCACTAGAAAGATCATTCATGGTTGGGTTACAAGCTTTCATCTACTCCACATATCATCAAGTTGTAGTCATTTTTATAAATTCTGTTACAAAAGAAAAGTTTTCTAAACTTAGATCTTTGTTAGAATTTTAGTAAGTTGTCAATAAGAGAGGATATGCTATAATGCCTCGTTCCTTCTTATATTGTGTAAACTTTCTAAATCCTTCAATCCTATCTCAAAAATGTGTTTTTTTAATATGCATCAGTTACATTGTAATTTAAGAGTCATAATATATTCTACATATAAAAGTATCCTATATAGAATACCAAGTTTTTCCTATTATAAATTTGATAATCTATAATTTAAAACTGAACGGTAAAATTCTATTTTGTTGACATCAAGAGATATCCTTGTATGCCCAGCCTACTCGTATGTGTTTGTACCACCGCTAAAATTCATAAGGAGCATGACAAGGAAAGGAAGGCCACTAAGTCCACATCAATGACACGTATCCAAGTATGCCAAGCCCACTCGTATGTGTTTGTACCACCGCTAAAATTCATAAGGAGCATGACAAGGAAAGGAAGGCCACTAAGTCCACATCAATGACACGTATCCAAGTATGCCAAGCCCACGCCCACCAAGCCCATCCATCTTTATATAATATTAATTAGAAAATTTCTTCCATTACCGAAATAAGATGCCACCGAAAAAATAGGGAAATTGTTTCAAAAATATTTGTGGAAAGTAAGTATTCAATGAAAAATGAACATAGTTGGATATTTGAAATAAATTCGTGAGTAACAAAGTAAACATCATCCTAACATAACATTGATTCAGATTAGTGATTAGGGAAGGATTGATTCAGATGGGTGCTTAGGGGAGATGGAAAATGGGAGTCTTCTATGTTTAAAAATGGATGTACTCACTTTGCATATCATTAATATCAAAATTAACTTTTCTTAAAAAGATTAGATTTTTTAATATTTTCAAATGGGTATGCAAGAGATTTAGAATTGATATCCAGATGCAAATCACTTTCAACTTTATCATCTTGAATTAAGACGAACGAAAATTCATGGAGCTTATTTTGTTAAATTACGAAAGTTTGTTTTTCATTGAAATCTAAAGTTTGTTTTTCATTGAAATCTGAACTTAGTTGAAATAGGAATTTCAATACAAGGATTAATATGGTCATTATTTTATGAATTAGAATGGGAAAATATATTTAGATGTTGGAAATCAGGGTAATATTGAGAAAAGGTGAATGAATATCATGACCAATTTTAATGATTATTACCACTTTACAATATTTCAATTTACTTAGTATGCAATCATGTAAGAAAAGCATAAATCACGCAACAATGCTATAAGAAATACACATATATGAACTACATAGAGACACTAGATGCATGTTGAAAGGCATAAAAGGAGAAAACCACTAGTATTCTTTTAGTTATTGAGTAAATGCAAGCTTCAACTTGTTGTTACATTATGTTTACTATTGCCAACAAGAAGGAGGCAACCACGTTGATTTATAAGAAATCACCAGGAGCTGGAACCGATCCCCAATTTTTTTTTACAGGCATTGGCCTATAGGAAGAACCAACTCTCTTTTTCTATTTTTCTAGCACCAACCAATAGGAAGCTTCAACTCCCTAATTTGCAGGAACACACTTGTAGGAGGCACTGACCCCCAATTGTTTTATAGGCACTGACTGGTAGGAAGCACCAATTGGCTTTGTTTTGGTTTTCTATCATCAACTAGTAGGAAATTCCAACTGCCTGATTTGCAAACACCCCGTTGTAGGGGCCACTGATCCCCCAATCTGTTTTTGAGGCACCCACATGAAGGAATCAACAACTCGCTTATGTGTAGGGACCAACATGCAGTACCTAGAATATTATTATTTTATGACATTTTCAGACTCAGATGCATAGGGTCTCTATCATTTTAATCTTTAGAATTGTATTTGGTGCACTCTCTATTACAAATCTCACTTAACTAGGTATCTCATAATATAATAAACATCCTCAATAGTTAGTATTTGCTCTACAAATCACTCCTCATGCTTAGATTTGATTGCAACTTCTTAAAAACTACTTAGCTACAATTTTCTCACATTCAATTTTGATCACAAATTTTCAATTTTTCTCAGCAATTATTCTACAACCTTAATTTATTGTCAATGCTCTTCTCTACACTTTTTATCAATCTGCAACAACTTAGATTGTAGATCTCCATACATATCTAGTATAGAATATTCTTTATAGCATAACCTTCTTCAACATCCTTCAGACTCTATCAGTCTTGGCCCATTCACAATATTTCCTTCTTAATGCTTTCTTTAGATTATATCAGCCTCATAAAATGTTGACCCATACACAAACTCTCCCCTCTCAGCTCTTCACTGGAACAACACTTATTTTGTTTCCACATTTTGGTGTTTGATCTCTATGTCTAATTTCCGATGGAACCACCAACAATTTTCAATCAAATTATTGTATTTTATAATTTGTGTGCCCAAATTACCATGGGCATTAGACTGTAATTCTTACTCTTGGTAAAATCCTTTCTTGAATGTAGCAATCAAACTGATTCCACACAAGCATATTTGTAGTAGTTATGTTTAACTATCTTAAACTAAATTTGGTGCTCAAAATGCCAAATCTCATTAGTGACGCACCTCAACCTTCAACGGTCTTGCTCATAATACCATGGACTAAAAAATCCTTATTCTTGTCAATTTGATTGTAACACATTATAGTACATCTAGATTTCTTTTTACATCAATTAATTTTGAATCATTTCTGAAGACTTCAACATATGACCAGTTAATGGGACCATAGCCTTCTGTGTTCCGCACTCCAACTTTGGCTCCTAGTAATAATGCTTCAAAACCATGTAATTGACTAACCAAGTACATTTCTATGTTGAAATCATCAACTAATTGTGTCAATGCAACCTAGGTTATGACATGTTCCTTTTCTAGTCACTATCACCTCTTACTTTGCTTGATCGTTGATTAAATGTACCTCCTCTTGATCAATGACTGTGACTAATTATGGATCCCCCCTTCTTGCTCGATAGTTAATGTGGGGGGGGTTCCGTAATTTATCACTTCTGTGACTAACCCCTACACATATTTCTTGAAATGTTCCATAAGCCAATATCCAGATGCTTGGATCTAATTGTTTGTATCCATTTCAAAGCCTTTGTGTATGTTTGATAATTAATATAGGGGTGGGGTCTGCAATTTGTCATCGTTGTAATTAAAACTTGATTAGCTTCCTTCAACGAGCCATGAGAAATTTGACAACAGTTTGTAGATTAACAATCTATATTAATTACACCCCTCATATGCTCGATAGTTAATGGAGGTAGGCACAATTTTTCATTTTGCAAATTCGGTCTTAAAGGCTTTGATCCTATCTTGCCATGTACACTTGGAACAACTACATTGTGTCACATCTCTTCCTGCATGATGTCTATACCATATCAAAGTCAACCTCCTATCCAAATCATCACCTATCAGTGCCAGGTCATCCACCTATCTCCATCTCCATTGTCAACTGTCTCTACATTATTGTCACCATTTCATCAGAACCTCGCATAACTCATCTTGTTGACATCACACTTACATCGGGATTTCACCATCATTCCATGTGGCATCCTTTGAGTGGTTCCACATGTCACTCACATTTAACTAACTTGGCCACACAAAGGGTTTAAAAACACCTACCACGTGTCACACTATGGAGGCACCACTTCATTAGACTAGCCATGTCATTTCCACAGGAACTACCACATCATCTACCTTGTCCAATTAGATTTTATTTTGTCACAGGTGACACTTCATCTGGTATAGAGGAGGCACTAAGGTCGAGTGGTTTTTCAATAATTTCCTTTGTAATTTCAAAAGCGTCCTTGAGATTACATTCCCATCACTTACCATGACCCACAAAGTCCATCATTGTGGATTTTTTTAACCACAGAGTGTCAAACATGTCCCCATAATCAAGACTCCATGAAATCTACAAGATGATGCCTCTATGCTGTAACATATGTCAATTGACATGGATTTTCATGTCTTGTAGAGTTCGTTAACAATAAAATATGTCAACCATAGAGTCTTTCAACATTGGAGACATCAATTGATGGGAAATGTCTCATCTTACGTCTTCTGTCAGCCAAGTGGAACCATGTCCTTGGAACCCTGAAACAAATTTAACTAAAATGACCCTTGATCCCTTAGGATATTTTCCAAGTTCCATATACCATTGGAAGGTTCTCTGTTAGGACTATCCAATAGAACTCATATTTTTCTTATTAGGGCTACCAAATTAATCTATATCGACCCTTAAATATATGGAATCAAAACACGTCAACATACTTACCATGCCCCTTGATATTGATACAACTAACTCCAACTTCCAAAATTCTCACTTCAACAAACCTGCCTACCCTCTCTGGTATTTTCCGGTAGGCTCAGCACTGCCTCTAGGCTGTTGGTTTCCATCCAACTTGGTCAGAGGCTAATCTAGCCCACCCTTAACTTAAGTGATTTGTCTCTTTTTTTTTTGTCTAGACATTGATTTACCACATACCTGCTCATTGCTTTAGTCCCCTCATCCTAAAGCCAACCCTGTTTATAGGCTATTGGTAAAACACTTTGGCCTGAAACTAAATTTATTCACTTCTTCTAATTATTTATTTTAAATAAAGACTACAACCACCATCCATATAAAAAAATTCATGTTACACAAAGAAACATACTCCAAAACATAGATAGGGATTACTCACACATATGACATAAATGTAAGTGACCAAAGATAATAGATCAAATACCTATCTTTGCTTTATAGTTTGAACCAACCATAAAATCGCTAGGAACGGGAGTGATCCACCCAACCAATGAGTATGGTATCCACAACTAGAACTTCCCTAAGCTAGTTTGTAATTCGAGACCAATTATTTGAACAATGACCATAACATGCTTATTCCAAGACTCTTCTTAACCCTTAACAGGTCTTAGCCTATGAAGTCAACTAAGCATGAGACTACATTCTTGGATTTCACTCGCCAACAAGCTGAAGAATCCTTTTACTAGGCAACATCATGCCTATCTCAACAACGTCCTCTTTGATGTACGCAAGCTTACAACTTATTCTCCTCTCCTGTCCCTATTTGATGTACACAAGCTTACAAATTATTCTCCTCTCTTGGCCCTCTTCCAACTAGGTACCAGGATCAAAAGGTTGCCTCATCTTTTCTTCCCTCTTAGACTTTTGGCTCCTTTTTCCCAGCTGGGATTATTTATCTCTAAGGAGAGGAATAATTGTCTTCTAACTGTCTAGTACGTAAAACCCCCATTTAGCGTTTCTCCCATGATTGTATAATTGACCATAGTTGATATTATTTATATGAAAAATAAAATAAACACTTTTTTTTTACCTATTCATATCACGCCTTCCATATGGCCCACAATCTACCAAGCCATTCTCGCTAAAAGTAATTAAAATATTTACAACTTACTGAGGGGTATTACAATGATAATGTTAATGCAATTTTTTAATTAATAAATTGACAACATTGTATACAATAATGATTTTTTGTGTTACCAATTTTGAAGAAAAATTAAGAGTCTATATAAAGGTTGTTTTCTTAGTTAGATAATGGTGGGGAAGTAAGAGTGCATATAAATGTTTTCTTAGTTAGAAAATGATTTACAAATGGTTTACAATTGGCGTATGAGATTTTTTATTTATATGATAAGTGATCAAGTTAAATAGGTGTACACACTCTTATTTGTATTTAGATTTGAACTTTTGGAGACACATATGCTCAATCATTAAGTCTACTGATCTGGTTATACATATATATTTTTTCATGATAAACATTTATAAAAAGAATATAGATGTTTTGATTCTGAAGGAAACTTATTATGAGGTAAACATGCACACCATTTTTTCTGATAGAATCAGACATTCATGTTACTCATGGTTATGCTCTAGAGAATTGAAGTTTACTATTTCCACCCTTATATCCAACATCTTCAGTTTTACAATTTTAATTTTATTTTTTATTTAGAGGAATTAGAAATATGGCCAGCTCTTTCAAGCTAATACAACAGGATACCAACGCACAAGTGTATTCATTTAAGAGTAGTGTTACTACTTGACATGTAGTTACTGGGGAGGATTATAGCAATTATCCTGGTTTTTTAAGTCACAAGTTTAATTCTCTCGACGGTCTAAGGTTAGGCTCCATTGTTGAACCAATAGGATGGATCTTCCTAGTAGAAATATTCCATGGATATAGACTTGATAGATCTCTAAGGGAGTGAATCATAATTAATGATTTTATTCTTTTAGTTTTTAAAAATATTTTTCAAATATAAAATTAAAATATATAAAAAACTAATATTCAATTATAATGGATGTTGTTTCATCATCCTTTTTTATATATATATATATATATTATATATATATATATTATATATATATATTCCTTAGGAGTACATGTTTTCCTTTTGAAAAGGTTATGAGTTCAAATTCAAAAGCGAGCATAGTATGGTGGGTTTTGGTGGTTGAGTTCAAATTTTAAATTCTCGATGTTTGGAATGTTTTGCTGGTAAGAACACGACTTTTATGGTGGGTGATCTAGACCAGCTTTCTCTCTTTGATACCGTGTCCTTAGGTAGAAAAATACAGAGTATATTCATCTATGTGGTAGCGCAGGATCTCTCTCTCGCATGGAACCTAATTGTAGGTGGTGAAATTCCCCCTCTTGGCAGCTGTAGTCATGGATATGTTCAAAATATAAACTTTTATGAATTCTTTGTATCCTGTGTTTTATTGGTGTCTTTCTAATCAATCGATGGATTTTCCCGGTGCATCATTCTCGTTAAGAATCAAATCTCTTAGGAATATATGGGGTGTAAAGACGAATCTATATATTGGCTTGTATGGGACTTTATGGTCGTTAGTTAGAAAGTTTGCAATTTTTTTAGTAATCCATCATCTCTGGTTTGCATGAAAGCATGGAGTTTGGTTCTAATTATGATGTTAATTCATTTATCAGGGAAATTTGTTCTCCATTATGGTTCTTAGAAGAATCATTGGTCTGGTTTGAGTCGGGTAGGTTTTACGAGAGTATTCTTGAGTCTACATATTGTGTTTTATTTATGAATTTACAATGCGTGTTGAGTTGGTGCGAGGAGACTCCTTCATCAATCTCATGCCTTGGGGGTGGGTAAGCTTGGTTTCATTGGTCTAATGTTCTCTATTCGATTGCATGCGTTACTTTAGTGCCTGTAGGGTCACGCCTTGACCTAGACCTAGTTAATTGGCACAGTGTGTTGGCTTGTAGCCTTGACGAGGGAATTTGAGGTGAATCTTTGGGTGCCTAAGAATAATTGTTCTCTCCATCCTTGCGAACTGCAATGCCATAAGATGGCTGGGTTTACTGTGAAACAGGGGTAATATGAGGGGAGACCATGACTGTAGGCAGGGTTAGGGTCTAGTCTTCGAGGCAGTCAAGCCCAGTATCGACCTTCAAGTAGTTGAGGCCAAAGAAATATTGAGGATTTAATTATGGAAGGAGCTTGGTCCTTCATGAAAAACAGTTATCCTCAGGCCAGATAACTTCGGGGTGGGAGAGTGAACTGAAGAAACAACCAAAGGTTAGTTATTTGGATGTTGATGAATAAGAGAATGTCATTCCAGATCTGGGACATTCTAGAGTTAGATACACCGAGTTCTAGCACACCCTCTTTCTGTTTCGAATGAATTTTTTTTAGAAAAAGTTGTAGAAAACACCTTTAGAGGAAGATCGAGATCAACAATGGGTATACAAGAAGTCCACATTGAATTCTAGGTCATTCAGCCCCATATACAAAAACAATTTACGCAGCATTGAGAAGCATATTCCATGGCTTCCTCAAACTGAACTTCCTAGTTCGAGTGCCTAAGACACGATGCTAATAGAATCTTCTCATGGTTGGGAATTCTCTTAGTGCACTTTGGATGCTTATTTTGATATGTAGATATGAATAGTATGAAACATTTATTTTTCAGTCATAGACATATAGTAAATAGGAGACTTCAAACATTCAAAATTATCTATCTTTGCAAAACATTCTTAGACTTTTCAGATTTTCACTGGCCTATAATGCAGTTAGATGACCAAATAACCTGATTAGATGACCAAATGACCTGATTTGACAACTATAATGTAGTTAGATGACCAACTCACCTACTTTCACAATAGACTGATTGAGGCCATCTAATCATAAATGATGTTATGTATTACATACCTATTTTCGAAGGTACAATAAAAAGAAACTACCAAACATGCCATTTTTTTTAATAAATATAATAATTTAATATTTGACATTATCACTTTTTAACTCAGAACATTTATATACAAAGATCTCTAAATCCGAGTACTTTTGAAGAAGGTTCTATTCAAGATAAACTATATTGTTTTACATCACAATTCCATATATATCAAATAAATATTGATGATTAAATCGCATTGACTATAAATTCATTGCCTTAAAATGGGGTGAAACAATTAGATTCTAAAAATTCCACTTAATTTGCACTAGAGATCCATAAAATATGAAAGGAGGGAGACATATCACAGTATATCAGAATAAATAAATAGAATAGGCAATGTTGGCTGTCACAAAGTTGAAGTTAATGATATTGTTGTGATTATAATAATATAATCACTAAGACGGCTAGATTACGTAAAGAGAATTATATCACAACACGACTCAAATTAGGTGAACAGATGACTCAGCTTAAGTGGACAGGCGAGCATACACTTAGAAATAATCAATGCAACTCAGATTACGTGAAGAAATGAGGATAAACTTGGAGATAATCGTCCATCTCGCCATATTCCGATTTTCTTTAATTTGTTTTCCTTCGTTCAAACGAAGAGAAAGTGTCGACGGTTTTCATAAATGGATAAACTCCCAGAAAAGGATTATCGAACTTTTGGCTGGAACCTTATTCTTTCTTATCTTAGTCGACAGGCAGATACGAAGACCAGAATTAGGTTTGATAAGTTTTGGCAACTATCTCACGCCAAACCTTAATATGAAAATACATATTAACGAAATGTGCGAACCAAAGAAATTTCTTGCCTTACAAAATAAACGTAACGCGCAACACGTTTTAGAAGTTTTCAGGAATCTGTACAACAAGGGACACAGTTTTAAGATGCAAATGGTTTTTAGTTGGAAATTATTCAGGTTTTTCTTGTTGCGTCTTGATAGCACTTTGTGAGAGCGAAACATGTGTATCTTTTTCAAAAATAATTATATGTAGATAGAAACGCAGCACCTAAGACAGGAGAAAAAAGATTGAGATTGGGTTATCCAAAAATCAGAAATACAAGGAATGATCTTCGACAGATTCTTTTACAGACAACCCACTCGTATCTTGTTGCAATAGTATATCTTAATAAAAATTCAATCCGGTTGAAACGTGGACTTTAAAACTATTTCAATAGAAAAAACTATTAGATATTGAATTATTTTATGCCTAAAAGCACATTTTGTCGAATTTGGATTTTTCTTTACCCGTCATACAATTTTTTTTTGACGTTTTGGGCCCTGATGCTTCCCGTCAAGAAAAGTTATATTAAAAATTTTGCCCTTCAAGAGTGATGTTCTCATAATAAATTAACCCTTCACTAATAAAGTTTTGATTAAAAAATTACCATTCAATAAATAATTATGTTGAAAATTTTCATATATTTATCGTAAGGAAAAAACCGAAATTTGAAAAAATTCAATTGTGGAGGTTTCAATAAAAAGTGTTGAACATTTGAAATTTGCTCATTTAAAGTATATAATCAGTCCAAGGTAAAACCGAAATTTGAAAAAACTCAATTGTGGAGGTTTCAATAAAAAGTGTTGAACATTTGAAATTTGCTCATTTAAAGTATATAATCAGTCCAAGGTAAAACG
>APFE030398798.1:11188-44318 GCA_000404065.3 Pinus taeda
AAGGCATAAGAATGTACCACCAACTTCCAACCATCCAATAAGAGAAATACATTTGGAAACAAATTATTAATTCATACATATACATAAATAATGGGGCGTAAGTTGTAACTATACTAAAGCTTATTAGAATTTAGCATATTTTCAATTAAAAAAATTTGCCCAAAAAATACCCTATTATATGAAAAAACTTGCCCGCGTAAGAACGTTTTTACGCACCAAGATGGCATAACCTTTCCATCCATGGTGTTTTAGGAACTGTCCAACGACCTGTTTCACTAAGGAGCTCATGAGAGCTCTTTCTAGTCTTGGCTATAATAACTTTATTCTTTGAGCTAGTTAAAACAGAGAGATACTTTTGATCTTCTAGGGTGGGGTTGATGACCTCCTTATAATATTTTAATTTTTTTTTTGGTTGCTAAATCTTTCTCACACCACATTTTTCTTTGAACTTAGAAGTAACAATATTTTTAATGTTATTAATGTTTTGCAATGCAATGTTCTCATCGATCTCCCAATGGTTTAACCAGGCCCTGGTGTTGTTATACCAACCTTGTTTGAGCCTTAGGTGGTTTTGGCTAGAATTTAAAGCTAGCTTAGGAAGTCTATGGTCTCTTATATTATTGAGCTTTTGTTTGTACAATAGAAGCCTAGTCATAGCTAGGCTCTCGATAGGGGAAAGACCCGCTTCTATAAGGAGAATATGATAGGGTGTGTTGCTTTTAATTTTGAGGTTATACTTTATAAAACGCTTCTAGATTTGCTCAATATTTCTCTAGGATTCTCTAGAGATGCTACAACCCCAAACCTCACATCCATATAAGATAACCGGAGTGACTAAAGTTTCAAAGAGGAACTTTCTTTTTATCCCACATTACGAGGTTTTTCCATTTTTACATAATATTTCAAGACCAAAATAAGCTTTCCATCCCCCATTAATCATTTTCTCAATGCTATAGTTCTAGTTGAGCTTGTGATGAATATCAATTCCTAGGTACTTGTAGGAAGACACTTCCTTCAAGTTACTATTGTCATACATAAAATTAGTGTAAATGTCCTTCTTGGATTTGATAATCATAACTTTTGTTTGTCAGTGTTAACAATCATACCCATTGTAGAGTAGAAATCCTTAAGAAGTATAATTTACTTATCAAGATCAGATGGGAACCTTGCGACAAGAATAATATCGTCAATGTAGAGAAGAAGGATGATGACTATCCCAGCTAAGATCATGCCAACACAACCTGCTTCCTTTAAACAACCTTTTATCTTGTCGATGTAAATGGCAAATAGGGTAGGGGAGAGGGGGCAACCTTGTTTAACTCTGATATTACACTTAATATCTTTCGACCACCCCTCATTGCTCTTTAACTTGGCAATTATATTCTTGTATAACCTTATAGTGGTAGCTCTCGACTCAAAAGGAACTTTTAGCTCTTCTCATCTGTTCCAAAGTTTGTTTCTAGGAACCATATCGAAAGCCTTTCTAAAGTTCATATAGAAAGAAAAGAGATTGGATTTATCATTGCAGAATTCCTCCACAATGATCCTAAGAGTAACGAGGTGATTTCTTATTGAGTGCTACTTTCTAAAACCCACTTGGCCTTTAGCCTGCTTACCTTCACTTTCAAGCCATATGCTCAACTTCCTTTCCAAAATAATACTATATAACTTGGCTAGGAGAGGGCTAATCATAATTGTCCAATAATTAGAGGGGTTATTTGTATCCCAACTTTTAAAAATAGGGATAATGAGGCTTTGAGTCCATGGTTTAAGGAACCCTTACTTGACTGCTTGATTGAAAAGCTTGTGAATGTGGGGGATGAGGAGAGGACCTCCAATTCTTAAGATTTCTGCTTGGTAACCTTCAATGTCCTTAGCTTTCCCACTAGCCAAGCGATTAACCCCAAAATCAATGCTTTCTAATGAGAAAAATTATTTTGTTGTGAGCAGGGTTTCAAAGTTATCCATGACATTTGGAGATTCATAAATCTTTTTAAGATAGGAATTCCAGTCATGTAAAGCAATTTTATTATTATCTTTAGTTTTCCTAGTTAGAATCTGCCTCCAGAATTTCTTAGAAGCGACCTTAGAGAGGTGTAAGAGATTCTCTTGTCTTTTACAAATATACTATCTTTTTTCCTTTTTGTTAGGGCTTTGTATATTTTTATCTTGCCAATTTTAAGAGATGCATCGACAACTTCATTAATTGCTCTCCTCACACTTTTACAATCTTTGTCATACCATGGGTTGGTTTTGCTATTTCTTTTATTACTTGAAACTTCAATTGAGAACTTGTTAATATAATATGAGAGGGTTGTGGTAAAATTATGATAGTGATCTTCTATGTTGTCTATACTAGATAAAGGAAGCAAATTAGTTTTTAATTCACTTAGAAAGAGATCTCTTTTATTTCTATCAAATATTAACTTCTTTTGGCTATAAGGATTGTCTTCTATGGGATCTCTATGCATGACAAAATTGAGAGTTATAAGTAGAGGCCTATGATCAGAGTCAGGCTCGTGGTCATTTAAGATGTCAATTTTTTTTATTTTGTTGTATAGAGGGAGATCAGACATAACACAGTCTACCATGTTGCTACCAAGCCCACGGATGCAGGTCATCTTGGTAGAATTGGGCCACTTCTTTAGACCGTTGCAAATTATGAGATCTTGAGCACTACAAAGCTTGACTAGCTCTGACCTAAACAAATTCTCCCCAAGGTCTTCCTTTTGTATCGGCTAGCCAGAGGAAGGTCTTTGTCTAACCAAAGAGGAGTAGGGTTGGAATGATTGCTTAGAAGAATAGCTTGGTTGCTTGAAGTTTAGGCATTAAAGTCACCCATTAAAAGGATATTGCCTTCATTCCTTAGGCTAGAAATATCATTCTCTAAACCATTGTAAGGACTTTTTTATCGAGATTCTTTTTCTTATAGAAGTTAGAATTGATGGGGGGAATAATAGATTGCTATGTAGGTCTTTTTATCATAAATGTCAATAATTTCTATCCAACTATATTGGTTGTAAGGGTCGTTTTTATAAATCCTAACATGGGGAGAGACGTTCTTCTTAATGTAACAAGCTATACCACCAATGCCTCTATGGGAGGATTGCTTATTCCAGGTAGACCATAATGTAAATCCATCTATGTTAGGGACCTTAGATTCTTTGTGCTCCCAAGTTTCAACAAGCAAAATAATATCAACATCATTCGAGATCCAACTTAGCTTGGGACCATTGTTCCATGGAAAGCCCCGATAGTTCTAAGAAAGATTCCAGAGCATGTTGAATGGCTATTTATTATTATATTTTTGGTTTCTATCTTGAATAACGACTTTTCTATTTCTGATTATTGCCCATTTTCCTTCCTTCCTAGCTTCCTTTACCTTTTGAACCTCCTTTCTCAATTTTGCTTAATCTTCTGGAATACGATATTTATTTATAAATATTATCGTTCTTTTTAGACTTGAGGGTTTACTAAGTATGTCATACTTATGGTCAATAGAGATCACCTTTATTCGAATCAACCTTCCTTTATTCTCAGTTAGTTTCCCCAACCTTGTTGCTTCTGTAAGACAAGTTGTTTCAATTTGTAATCTGTTATGTAATTCTATCTTGGGCTATCGCTAAAGTATCCTCGTTTGCCTCCTTTTTCAAACCGAATATTATAAATTTCAAGGCCCTTTTGTTACGCTCATGGTCTAATTCTATCAACTTTTTCATTTCATCTTTAATTGGTTTGATATCTAATTTACCTACCACACTATTTAGGGTGAGGTAGTTATTACATTTTTCTTCTAGCTATTTAATCATGTCCTTCATTTTAAGATTCTCTAATGTATCAACATCTACCTACTGGGTTGTTTGGTTCACATCTTGGTTTTGTTTTTCTATAACCTACAACCTAGTCTTCATGGTCTCCATCTTATTCTCCAATAGTTCTATTTTATTTTCTATTTGTTTTGGATCTTGTCTTCAAGAGATGTGAATTTATTTTCCAACATGGCTACTAACTCAATTTGTGGCTTGACTTCTCTTTCTTCTCTACATTTCTCTAAAGACTCTATAAACACATAGAGGTTCTGTAGAGTAACTGTGCTAGGTCTACCTTTGGTAATCTTTGGTAATTGTGGTGAGTTATTCATACTTGAAAATATATGAGCATATATGTATTAGAAAAATATAAGGAATGTGTGTACCTGATATCAACAAGCCAGATCATAGATGCACGTGCCCTCGATTGTTTTTCTAATACCACAGAGAGATCGTGAATTATTACCGCAGAGAGATCGTAAATTGTGATCGCAGAGATTGGAAATTATTATCGCAGAAATATGGTAAATCAATATTTTTAATATTCAAGAATTTCAATTATCAAGTTTAACACAATTTATATTTTCTGAAAATTTAAAGAAATAAATTCAATATAACAAAACAAACTATTTAATC
This sequence comes from Pinus taeda, assembly GCA_000404065.3. Classification (NCBI taxonomy): domain Eukaryota; kingdom Viridiplantae; phylum Streptophyta; class Pinopsida; order Pinales; family Pinaceae; genus Pinus; species Pinus taeda. The sequence continues at coordinate 15,634 of APFE030398798.1, forward strand.
TAACACAGGTGAGACTACTACAAATTGATTTCAAACACCAAAACTCTAGAAGCCGGAATAAGTGATGGAACTTGCTTTTATATTTCTTGTATCTAACCTAAAAGCTAATTATTTTGAAAACCTAAAAACATTATGATTCTACCCTATAACATAACTTTTTAAAAATCTAATTTTTTCATGAAAATAAAAAACAATTAAATTCATCTTGTCAAATCTTCTAAATATTTCAAAATTAAGGAGGTTAATATTCTAAAATCCATAATAAACATTAAGATAGACCAACCAAAATAATCTAGTCTTGCGAGAGGACGAGAAAATGACGATAAGCTTAGAAGTAATCATGGAAATGTGCATAGCTCCCTCAAGAAACTTATGAAGTTTGACTTTGGCATAGCTCATAGTGAAATCTTATTAGCCCGTGGTGGTGACGGCATGGACTCTTAGGAATCAAATTTCCATCTGTCCATGAATTTGCACACAACTTTATGTCTTTCTTTCCTGTATATTCTGAAGTTTAGCATAATATTTTAACAAATAGTTTTTACACATATACCAAACTTTGGCATTAAATTTTTCTTATACTTTCTTGTCAGGGTCGTGGGGAAATATATTTGTAGATTAAAATATGTTTTCATAAGCTCTTCAAATAGATAACGTCGAATCTTGTCTATGATACTCGATGGAATGCCACGGTTGACATTGCGGTCATTTATGTTTTTCTTCTTCACCCTACGACTACACTCATCGTAACTAGTAGACTTGATATCAAATGTCATATTAAGCACAAATACCTAAGAGCACATGATATTTTACAATACCACAAACATATGTTAAACTTATAAGTTAAAACAACAATAAGCACAAATACCTAAGAGCACAGGATATTTGACAACACCACAAACATATGTTAAAATTATAAGTTAAAACAACAACAAGCACAAATACCTAAGAACACAGGATATTTGACAGCACCACAAACATATGTTAAAAGTATAAGTTAAAACAACCCTAAATATGAAAATGCAGTGTAACAAAATATGCAAATATAGAAACTGTACAACTTATATAGGGAATGATTTTAGACAGCTTCTATTGAAAACATCTAGTATCATGTTTGAATAGCACATATTTGGAGCATAAAAAGTTAGATGGTTAGGTTGTCCAAATATATCTTAGAAAAAGAAAAAAAGAAAGTAAGAAGTGGATTTAGAAAGTGGGATAAAGATAATGTTAATTTTTTTTTTATATTTTTAATAAGTAGGTAGTAAATAAGGTAAATCATATTTTTATTATTATAGATGATAGATATTTAATATATTAAATGGTTAGGACTTATTTGGTTTAATATGTTTATGTATTGTAATCTCAAGGCCATGTTTTGGATATAGATTGATTTGAGTTCTTATATTTTCTTAGACAGTAACTATGGTTTAATACTCTCTTGGTAGATGATCTTTATTTAAAGAGCATGTAGCCTCATGGCTCATGGAGAACCCTTTTATATACAAAAAAATTGCGAGAATAAAATTTCCTCAAGTTGCTATGTTGTCTAGGAAAGTGGATTGTTTCCCTTGAAGAGTGCTTTAAACACTTAAAAGTGCTATCATTATAGCCTTTGATATAGTCTTATGGTTAATGAATTTCATCTTGCATGGAATACCCTCATATATTTTCTTTCTGGAAGATTATTGAGTAATAGTTAATGTAAGGCAAGAAGTCTTGTGGCCTCTATAGATCTTTTCAAAGTTTGCATTCTAACAGCAACATCTAACAACCCTCTATTGCGAAAATAAGAGTGCCATCATGCTTTCCCATTAACACTGGTATAGCCCGACCTAACTTGTATGTGTCTGTACCAGCACTAAAAGCCATAAGGAGCCTGCCAAGGAAAGGAAGGCCACTAAGTCCACATCAAGGACATGTATCCCAAGTATGCCATGCCCACGCCCACCAAGCCCACCATCTTTATATAATATTAATTACAAAAATTATTTCAATATCGAAATAGGATGCCACCGAAAAAATAGGGAAATTGTTTCAAAAATATTTGTGGAAAGTAGGTATTCAATGAAAAATGAAGATCGTTGGATATTTGAAATGAATTCGTGAGGAACAAATTAAACATCATCTTAACATAAAATTGATTCATATTGGTGCTTAGGGAAGGATTGATTCGGATGGGTGCTTAGGGGAGGATGGAAAATGAGAGCCTTCTATGTTTGAAAATGGATGTATCTCACTTCCCATATCATTAATATCAAAATAATTATCAAAATTAACTTTGTTAGAAAAGAAATAGATTTATTAATATTTTCAAATGGGTATGTAAGAGATCTAGAATTGATATCCACATGCAAATCATTTTAAACTTTATCATCTCGAATTAAGTCGAACGAAAATTCATGGAGGTTATTTTGTTAATTTACAAAAGTTTCTTTCTCATTGAAATCTGAACTGGTTGAAATAGGAATTTCAATATAAGGATTAATATGGTCATTATTTTGTAAATTAGAATGGGAAAATATATTTAGATGTTGGAAATCAGGATAATATTGAGAGCAGGTGAATGAATATTATGACCAATTTTAATGATTATTACCACTGTACAATATTTCAATTTACTTAGTAAGAAATCATGTAGGAAAAGCGTAAATCACAGAACAACGCTCTAAGATATACACACATATGAAACACATAGAGAGACTAGATGCATGTCAAAATGCATAAAAGGAGAAAACCACTAATATCCTTTTAGTTATTTATGCAAATGCAAGCTTCAACTTGTTGTTACATTATGTTTACTAGTACCAACAAGAAGGAAGCAACCATGTTGATTTATAAGCAATTGCTATGAGGTGGAACCTATCCCTAATTGTTTTACAGGCATTGGCCTATAGGAAGAACCAACTCCTTTTTTTCTATTTTGCTAGCAAAAGCTAATAGGAATCCCCAAATCCCTAATTTGCAGGAACCCACTTGTGGGAGGCACCAACCCCCTATTGTTTTATAGGCACTGACTGGTAGGAAGCACCAATTTCCATTGTTTTGGTTTTCTCTCATTAGCTAGTAGGAAATTCCAAATCCATGGTTTGCAGACACCCCCTTATAGGGGGCATTGATCCCCCAATCTATTTTTGAGGCACCCACATGAAGGAAGCACGAACTCCCTTATGTATAGGGACCAACATTTAGTACCTAGAATATTATTATTGTATGACATTTTCAGACTCAGATGGATAGGGTCTCTATCATTTTAATCTTCAAAATTGTATTTGGTGCACTCTCTATTAAAACTCTTTCTTAACTAGGTATCTCATAATATAATAAACATCCTCAAGAGTTAGTATTTTCTCTACAAATCACTCCTCATGCTTATATTTGATTGCAACTTCTTAAAATCTGCTTAGCGACACGTTTCTCACATTCAATTTTAATCACAAATTTCATTTTTTCTCAGCAATTCTTCTACAACCTTAATTTATTATTAACACTTAGATCTATTGTTTTTATCAATTTGCAAAAACTTGGATTGTAGATCTCCATACACATCTAATCTAGAATATTTTTTATAGCATAACCTTCTTCAACATCCTTCTGACCTGATTAGTCTCAGCTCATTCACACGCTTTTCCTTCTTAATGCTTCCTTTAGATTATCTTATCCTCTGAAAAGCTTGACCCATACACAAACTCTCCCCTCTCAGCTCTTCATTGGAAGAACACTTATTTTGTTTCTACATTTTAGTGTTCTATCTCTATGTTTAATTTTCAATGGAACCACCAACAAATTTTCATTCAAATGCATTGTCTTTTATAATTTTTGAGCCCAAATTACCATGGGCATTAGACCATAATTCTTACTCTTAGTAAAATCCTTTCTTGAATGTAGAAATCAAACTGATTCCACACAAGCATATTTGTAATAGTTATGTTTAGCTATCTTTAACTAAATTTGTTGCTCAGAATGCTAAATCTCATTAGTGAGGCACCTCAACCTTCAACGGTCTTGCTCATAATATCATGGACTAAAAAATCCTTATTCTCGACAATTTGATTGTAACACATTATTGTACATCTAGATTTCTTTTGACATCGATTAATTTTGAATTATTTCAAAAGACTTCAACATATGACTAGTTAATGGGACCATAGCCTTATGTGCTCCCCACTCCAACTTTGGCTCCTACTAGTAGTGCTTCGAAACCATGTACTTGACTAACCAAGTACATTTCTATGTTGACATCATCAACTAATTGCGTCAATGCCACCCAGGTTACCAATTGTTCCTTTTCTAGGCATTATCACCTCTTACTTTGCTTGATCATCAATTAAATGCACCTCCTCTTGATCAACGACTATGATTAATTATGGATCCCCCCTTCTTGCTCAATAGTTAATAGGGGGGCATTTTGTAATCTGTCACTTCTCTGACTAGCCCATACACATATTTCTTGAAGCATGCCATAAGCCAATATCCACATGCTTGGATCTAATTCTTTGTATCCATTTCAGGGCCTTTGTGTAGGTTTGATGGTTAATATAGGGGCAGGGTCTGCAATTTGTCATCTTTGTCATTAAAACTCAATTAGATTCCCTCAACGTGCCATGATAAATTTGACAATAGTTTGTAGATAAATGATCTGTATTAATTACCCCCCCCCCCCGTATGCTGAATAATTAATGGAGGTAGGCACAATTTGTCATTTTGTAGACTAGGTCCCAAAGGCTTTGACCCTATGTTGCCATGTACACTTGGAGTAACTATACTATGTGACATGTCTTCCTTCATGACGTCTATAACATATCAGAGTCAACCTGCTATCGAAATCATCACCTATCAGTGCCAGGTTATCCACCTATATCCATGTCCATTGTCAACTGTCTCTACATTATTATCTCTGTTTCATCACAACCTCGCATAACTCATCTTGTTGACATCATGCTTACATCATGGTTCCACCATAATTCCACATGGTATCGTTTGAGTGGTGCCACAGGTCACTGAGATTCAACTAACTTGGCCACCCAGAAGGTCTAAAAACACCTACCACAGGTCACACTATTAAGTCACGACTTCATCACACTAACCATGTCTTTTGCACTAGGAACTACCACATCATCTACCTTTTCCAATCACATTTTTCCATTTTTCAGAGGTGACACTTCATCTGGTACAAAGGAGGCACTAAGGTCGAGTGGGTTTTCAATAATTTCCTTTGTAATTTCAAAAGGGTCCTTGAGATTGCATTCCCATCACTTACCATGACCCACAAAGTTCATCATTGTGGATTGTGCTAACCACAGAGTGTCAAACATGACCCCATAATCAAGACTCCAAGAACCCTCCAAGATAATACCTATGTGTTGTAACATATGTCAATTGACATCGATTTCCATGTCTTGAAGAGTTTGTTAACAACAAAATATGTCAACCATAGAGTTTTTCAACATTGGAGACATTGATTGATGGGAAATGTCTCATCTTATGTCTTCTGTCAGCCAAGTGGAATGGAACCCTGAAAGAAATTTAACTAAAATAACACTTGATCCCTCAGAAATTTTTTGAAGTTCCATATACCATTGGAAGGGTCTCTGATAGGACTATCAAATAGAACTCATATTTTCCTTATTAGGGCTAACAAATTAATCCATATCTACCCTTAAATATATGGAGTCAAGAAACATCAACATACTTACCAGGCTCCCCGTGATATTGATACAACTAACTCCAACTTCCAACACTCTCACTTCAGAAAACGTGCCTACCCTCTCTGGTATTTTCTGCCGAGCTTAGCACTACCTCTAGGTTGTTGGTTTCCATTGAGCTTGGTCTAAGGCTAATCTAGCCCTTCCTTAACTTAAATGATTTGTTTTATTTTTGGTTTTCCAGACTCTAATTTATCACATACCTGCTCATTTATTTAGTCCCCTCATCTTGAAGCCAAGACTGTTTATAGGCTACTGGTAAATCACTTTGGCCTGAAACTAACCTGATTCACTGCTTTTAATTACTTTTTCTAAATAAAGACTGCAACCAACATCCATACAACAAATTTCATGTTACACAAAGAAACAGACTCCAAAACACATATAGGGATTACTCACACATATGACATAAATGTAAGTGACCAAAGATAATAGATCAAATACCTATCTTTTCTTAACTGTCCGAACCAACCACAAAATCACTAGGAACGAGAGTGCTCCACCCAACCAATGAGTATGTTATCCACAACTAGAACTCCCTCGAGCCAATTTGCAGTTCAAGACCAGTTATTTTAACAATGACCATAACATGCCTATTCTAAGACTCTTCTTAACCCTTACCAGGTCTAGGTCTAGGAACTCAATTAAGCACAAGACTACTTTCTAGGATTTCACTGGCCAACCAACTGAAGAATCCTTTTACTAGGCAACATCCTGCCTATCTCAACAATGTCTGGTTTGATGTACACAAGCTTACAATTTATTCTCCTCTGTTGGCCCTATTTGATGTACACAAGCTTACAACTTATTCTCCTCTCTTGGCCATGTTTGATGTACACAAGCTTACAACTTATTCTCCTCTCTTGGCCCTCTTCGAACTAGGTACCAAGATCACAAGGTTGCCTCAAGTTTTCTTCCCTCTCACACTTTTGGCTCCTTTTTTCCATCTAAGATTATTTATCTCTAGGAAGAGGAATAATTGTCTTCTAAATCTCTCGTATGTAAAACCCCCATATAGCATTTCTCCCATGATTCTATAATTGACCATAGGTAATATTATTTATATGAAAAATAAAAGAAACACTTTTTTTTATTCCCTGCTCATATCATGCCTTTCATATGGCTCACAGTCTACCAAACCATTCTCAATAAAAGTAATTAAAATATTTACAACCTACTGATGGATGTTACAATGATCATGTTAAGGCAATATTTTAATTAATAAATAGACATCATTGTATACAATAATGATTTTTTGTGTTACCAATTTTAAGGAAAAATTAAGAGTGTACATAAAGGTTGTTTTTTTAGTTAGATAATGGTGGGGAATTAAGAGTCCATATAAATGTTTTCTAAATTAGAAAATTATTTACAAATGGTTTACAATTCATGTATTAGATTTTTTATTTATATGATAAGTGATCAAGTTGACATAGGTGTACACACTCTTATTTCTATTTAGACTTGAACTTTTTGGAAACACATATTCTTAATCATTAAGTCTACTAAAGTGGTTATGCATATATATTTTTTCATGGTAAATATTTATATAAAGAATATAGATGTTTTGATTCTCAAGGAACCTTATTATGAGGTAAACATACACACCATTTTTTCTGTGATAGAATCACACATTCATGTTACTCAAGGTTATGCTTTAGAGAACTGGAGTTTACTATTTCCACCCTTACATCCAACATTTTTCATTTTATAATTTTAATTTTATTTTTTATTTAGAGGAATTGGAAATATGGCCAACTCTTTCAAGCTCATACAACAACAGACCAACCCACGAGTGTATTCAATTAAAAGTAGTGCTATTGCTTGACTTATAGTTAGTGCGGAGGATTACAACAATTCAACCCAACCACCAAATTAAACTCAATTAACTATATATATATATATATATATAGCCTCGATGGTTATCCTAGTTTGTTAAGTCACACGTGTAATTTTTTCAACACTCTGGGGTTAGACTCCATTGTTGAACCAATACGATGGATCTTCCTAGTAGAAATATTCCATGGATATAGAATTCATAGATCTCCGAGGAAATGAACCATAATTAATTATTTTATTCTTTTAGTTTTTAAAAATATTTTTTGAATATAAAATTAAAATGTAAAAACTAATATTCGATTATAACGGGATTTTGTTCATCATCCATATATATATTCATAAGAGTACATGTTTCCTTTTGAAAGGTTATGAGTTCAAATTCAAAAGGGAGCAGAGTATGGCGAGTTTCGCTGGAATGAGTTCAAATTGAAATTCTTGACATTTGGAATGTTTCGCTGGTAAGAACATGACTTTTATGGTGGGTGACCTAGAACAACATGCTCTCTTTGATACTGTGTCCTTAGGTAGCAAAATACAGAGTATATTCATCTAGGTGGTAGCGCAGTATCTCTCTCCCACTTGGAACCCAATTGCAGGTGGTGAAATTCTCCCTCTTGGCAACTGTAGTCATGGGTATGTTCAAATTTTAACCTTTAATGAATGCTTTGTTTTCTGTGTTTTATTGGTGTCTTTCTAATTAGTCGATGGATTTTCTCAGTGCATCTTTTTAGTTAAGAATCAAATCTGTTAGGAATATATGCGGTGCTAAGACCAACCTATATATTTGCTTGTATTGGACTTTATGGCTCTTACTTAGAAAGTTTCCAGTTTGTTTTAGTAAGCTGTCATCTTTGGTTTGCATGCAAGCGTGGAGTTTGGTTCTAATTATGATGTTAATTCATTGTTCGAGGAATTTTTTTCTCCATTATGGTTCTCTGAAGAATTGTTTGCCTCGTTTGAGTCGGGGAGGTCTTATGAGGGTATTCTCGAGTCTACATATTGTGTTTTATTTATGGATTTACAATGCATGTTTAGTTGATGTGAGGAGACTCCTTCATCAATCTCATGCATTGGGGGTGGGGAAGCTTGGTTTCATTGGTCTAGTGTTCTTTGTTTGATTTCATGTGTTACTTTATTACTTGCAGGTTTAGGGCTTGACCTAGACCTAGTTAATTGGTACAGTGTGCTTGACCTAGACCTAGTTAATTGGTACAGTGTGCTGACTTGCAGCCTCGACGAGGGCATTTGAGGTGAATCTTTGAGTGTCTAAGAATAAGTGTTCTCTCCATCCTTGCGAACTGCAATGCCATAAGATGGCTGGGTTGACTTTGAATCGGGGGGTTGGGGGGTAATATGAGGGGAAGCCATGATCGTAGGCAGGGTTAGGGTCATGGTCGTGGAGGAGTCAAGCGTAATATCGACCTTCCAGTAGTCGAGGCCAGAGAAATATTGAGGATTTAATTATGGATGGAGCTCTGTACTTCACGACGAACACTCATCCTCAGGCTAGATAATTTCGGGGTGGGAGAGTGAACTGAAGCAATAACCAAAGGTTAGTGAATTGGATGTTGATGAATAAGAGAATTTCATCCCAGATCCGGGACATTCGGGAGTGAGATACAGCGAGTTCCAGCACACCCTCTTTTTGTTCTGAATGAAAAAAATATTTTAGAAAAAGTTGTAGCAAACACCTTTAGAGGAAGCTCGTGATCAACAATGGATATAGGAAATCCACATTGAATTCTAGCTCATTCAGCCCGAGATACAAGAATAATTTACGTCACATTGAGAAGCATATTCCATGGCTTCCTCACACTGAAATGCCCACTTCTACTGCATAAGACCCAACCCCAATATAATCTTCTCATGATTAAGAATTCTCTTAGTATTGCTTGGATGTTTATTTTGACATATAGATATGAATAGCACGACACTTTTATTTTTCAATCATAAACCTATAGTAAATAGTAGACTTAAAGACATTCAAAATTATCTAGCTTTACAAAACATACTCAAACTTTTCAGATTTTGGCTGGCCTATAATAAAGTTATGTGACCAACTGACCTTAGGAAATGTAACAATAGATGTTATATATTACATACTTGTTTTCGAAAATACAATAGAAAAGAACTGCCAAATATACAATTTTTTTGTTTAATAAATACAATAATTTAATTATTTGATATTTAATATTTGACATTATTACTTTAACTCTATATTTTAACCTGAACACTCACATACAAAGATCTATAAATCCGAGTACTTTTGAAGAAGATTCCTTAGAAGATAAACTATAGTGTTTTACACCACAACTCCATATATATGAAAGAAATGTTGATGATTAAATCGCATTGACTATAAATTCATTCTCTTAAAGTTGGGTGCAACAATTAGATTCTAAAAATTCCACTTAATTTTCACTACATACCCATAAAAATATCAGAGGGAGACGTGTCACAGATATCAGAATAAATAAATAGAATGGGCAATGTTGGCTGACTCAAAATTGACGTTAATGATGTTGTTATGATTATAATAATATATTCACATCACCGCTAGATTCGGTAAAGAGAATAATCTCACAACACGACTGAAATTAGGTTAACAGAAATTAGGTTAACAGATGAGGCAATGTTGACTGACACAGAATTGAAGTTAATGATTTTGTTGCGGTTATAACAATATCATCACAACACGGCTAGATTAGGTAAAGAGAATAATTTCACAACACGACTCAAATTAGGTGAACAGATGACTCAGCTTAAGTGGATAGGCGAGGACACACTTAGAAATAATCAATGCAACTCAGATTACGTGAAGAAATGAGGATAAACTCAGAAATAATCGTGCACTCGTCATATTCCGATTTCCTTTAATTATTTTTTCCTTGGTTCAAACGAAGAGAATGTGTCCACGGTTTTCATAAATGGATAAACTCTCGGAAAAAAATTATCGAAGTTTTGACTCGAATCTTATTCTTTCTTATCTTTGTCGACAGGCAGATACGAAGACCAGAATTAGGTTTGATAAGTTTTGCAATCTAAATCACGCCAAACCTAAATATGAAAATACGTATTAACAAAATGTGCGAACGAAGAAAATTCTTACTTTAGAAAATAAACGTAACCCGCAACGCGTTTTAGAAGTTTTCAGGAATCCCTACAACAAGGCACACAGTTTTAAGATGCAAATGGTTTTTAGTTTGAAATTATTCAGGTTTTTCTTGTACAGATTTTGGACAGATTCTCGTACAACAACCCAATCGTATCTCGTTGCAATAGTACATCTTAATAAAAAAAAACTCAATTCAGTTGAAACGTTATTTGATGATGAGAAAAGTATTTCAATTGAAAAAACATTCTAACTACTTCAGGTGAAAAAAGATTCCCAGACGTGGAGTTTATTATGAGATATTTAATAATTTTATTCTTTAAAGCATAGTTACCGAGTTGGAATTCGAATCCAAATTAGAATTTGTTAAAAATTAGGATGAAACAATTTTAACTGGGAAAAATTTAGATAGTATATTTGTGAAAGGAGTTGTATAGGTGGAGCAATTGCCTTGACAACTAAATGTGGTTGGAATTTGAGTAAAAAATATTCAAAAAATCTTGTAAATGCAGTGTTTGAATCATGTTTTTATAGTTGAAATGGATTCAACACCATCTAAAATGTTTGGGACAGCTAAAATTATGAATTTTGACAACGTTTACTTGGATTTACAAAAATCCCTGCTGGATTTTTTCAAAACATGACTCAATTTCAAAAACTTTCTGGATAAAAACTCATAATTTTTAGACTGCCACCATGTGGAAGAGTGAAATACTTATACTTTTTTTCCTTCAACAATAATGAGTTTTGTTAATTCTTCTTAATTCATTTTAGATTTTGAATAATTCTCATAACAGTAAATAATATAACTACTTCAGATATATAATTCTCAAAAAAAACCTCACTTTCTCTTTCTATCCAGACTTCTAACATAATTACTTAATTCGAAAGCTTGTTTGTCCAAAATTCTTACCGGATAATCAGTGTATATTCTAAACATATTTAAAAATGAAACTTATTCCAGTTCACAAATTATCTCTTTTTCTAAATTTTTTGACGTTCCAAACCTCTAAAACAATGATAAAATTGAAAAATAATTGAAAAGTAAATTTTCCTTTGCATTTCTTTTTTCTATATATATGTTATCTTCATTATTTCTATTTCCTATTCTGTTATATATGTTATCTTCATTATTTCTATTTCCTATTCTGTTTTCTTTGATACTAGTAGTAATATATATATATTCAACTAAAGTAATAAACTAACATTCTATGTGAACGAAGCTTGTGCATAGCTATTCCTTTAAAGAGGCTAGGACTAGCAGTAAGACTGAACCCAACAAAATATCTAATGATTTTCTCTCAGACCAAAAAATAGGTTTAACTAATGATTTGATCTCAGACCAAAAAATAGGTTTAACTAAAGTAATAGACTCAACATTCTATGCGAACGAAGTTTGTGCAGAGTTATTCTTCTAAAGAGGCTAGGAGTAAGACTGAACCAAAGAAAATATATCTAATGATTTGATTTCCACCAAAGAGTCGAAGCCAACACTGTTAAAAACACTGGTACATTACGACATATCGCTTTATTGACCAGGTATCCGTATGAAAAAATGCATAGACTACCTAAACTGAACTGAATTTTTATGGAAGTATTCGCTGTTAGAATCGAATTAACTAATTTTTGAATTTGGGTGAATTTAGTAACTATGCTTTAAAGCACATTTTACCGATCAAATCATAACAATGACGGGAAAACATATATACAAAAAAAAAAGGAAAAATACTTCTAAATTTACATAATTTTATCGAATTAAAAAATTAAAAAAAATTAATAATGTGAAAAATACAACTTTGTAACTTTTATCTATATATTTATAAATTTATATAACAAAAAATAATTAATAAAAAATAGTAATTATAATATATAAATTAAAATGTTTATATATAAGATAATATTAGGAAAAAAATAATTTCTTAAATTGATATTAATCATGATTTTACTTTAAAAATACGAATTCATATAAATTCCTCGGATCAGGGTGGTTGAAGTTGATTTATTGCGGATGCGACACTGGTCTGGTAGGTGGCTGAGCCACACAGTCTTTTGTGGGAGTTTAAGGCAGGCCTTTGTCACTTGGCCGGCACCGTTAATTCGATGCGTTGGTCGAGATCTTCCTTGTAATCTTCAAATCATGGCTCTGCGCAATCGGGAGACCTCCATTCCGCCTCTGGACTGCTTTTGCCACCCTGCTGTAGCAGAGGCAAGCCCTCGCACCACAACACGGCAGCATTGCAGGCTTCTCAGTTGTGTTGACCTAGGAAATGGTATTCACTTCTCCCACTCTATTCACTGCACCTTGCAATTTGATGCCCCGACCCCTGCTTATGTCCCTGAATTGAATCCCCTTGTCATTTACAGTGTTAACTCCACTGCCCTTGTCTCGCTCCCATTTTGTAACTTGACTATTTCGGCTCACTCCTCGTTGCAACACCTCGCTCGGAGAGATATGCCGCAACTTCATCACCGCATGTGCTGCAGGTGAGGCGGTAGTTGTGGACAAGCCATGCCCCCCCTTCTGTCATCTCCCTCTGCATCGACTTCCCCTTCGTCTTTCCCCCCTCTCGCCCGCCCCATCCACACCCTCTTTCCATGGCAAACATCTGGTTACTCGAAGCGGAAGGGGACAACCTCATCCCTGTGTGGCTCGTCGGGTTAATGAGGCCACCCAGATGCCGAATCTAAGTGTTGCCACCCAGTTCGCTCAATTTCGCTTCCTTTGCTCCATGGACAGACCTTTCATTATAGTCACCGTTTTGATGGAATTTAGGGAGGAAGCCGGCATGCACAATGACCCAGAACACAGCCTAGTGACGAACCTGGTTCATCCGCCCCCGACACTGCACAGAAGCTGCCGAGCACTAGCAATCAACAGGAGGCCCAGGATCATTTGACCACCAACACAGACCGAAGCCTTTGGGCGCAAGGCCACCAACAAAGCCAAAGGAGGTCAGGATGAAGCCAGAGAGACACACGATAATACGAGTGGCAAGTAGGCAAAGGATACTGATTCAGGTGAGTATAGGTGTCTTATAGTGGAGGAGAAGCTACCATCATAAGACACCTAGCACTCTCAAGCAGAGAGGTCACCTTCCCAACTCGCCTTTTTAGATGTTTGTTTTTTACTTTTGATTATTTCAAAATAGTTGGACAACTTGGAAATTCACCAGGACAGTTGATTCCAAGTTTTGGAGCTGTCACCCCTGTGCGGGCAACTGGTTTTTTCTTTCTCGTCTTCGGACTAGTTTCCCCTCGCGGGGCAATCTCGCTTTAAATTTGATGTTTAAATTGGTTATTCGGCTATTCTAGACCCTGAGAGGCCGAGGCCTCATTGTAAATTATGTTTCCATTAATAAATTAAATCTTACATAGAAAAAAAAAGAATTCATATAAATCATAAATTATCATATTATAAAAAAAAAAATTATAAATCTAATATAATTTTTTTTTTAATATTAAAACAATATTCTTAATCTCCTAAGAATTTGAATAGTCACATTGAACGGATTTCAATTTTTTCAAAATTTCAATAAAGAAAATTCAATATAACAAATCAAACGATTTAATCCAACCTAAAAGCATTATTGTCCTATCATATAACACAAGTTTTTAAAAATCATTGTTTTCAAATATATAAAATATTAAGAAAATAGGAAAATACAATTGACTTCATCCCGTCAAATTGTCCAAATATTCCAAAATTATGTATATAAATATTCTAAAATGCACAATGAACATTAAGATGCACCCAATAGAATGATCTAGCCTTGCTAGAGGACGAGCAAACGACGAGCAAACGACGATAAGCTTAGAAGTAATAAACCACGTCGCCAAAATCATAATGTCTTCTGCTGTATTTTTTTTCTTAATCAAAATATCAGAATATGTCCACATTTTTCAGAATGCATAAACTCCCTCCCTCAAGAAACTTATCAAGATTGATTCATAGTGGAATCTTATTAGTCCCTGGTGGTGACGGCATCGACTCTTAGGAATCACATTGCCATTTGTCCATGAATTTGCAGGCACCTTTATGTCTTCCTTCCTCTATATTCTGATGTTTAGCATAATATTTTAACAAACAGTTTTTCCACTCATACCAAACATAGGCATTAATTTTTGCTTATACTTTCTCTTTGTGAAGAGATATATATATGTAGACCAAAATATGTTTTCATCAGCTCGTCAAATAGATGACGTAGAATCCCGTTTATGATACTCGATGGAATACCACGGTTGACGTTGCAGTCACTGATTTTTTTCTTCTTCGTCTAACTAATAGATTGGGTAGTTTTGACTACGTACTCTAATGGTTACGTGTCGAAATATAATTCCCCACAAATTTGTGATCTAATCTGGATTTCTTTAATTCATAAAAAACTAATAAATTTATTATTAAATATCATAATAACTACAAATACCTAAAAACACAAGATATTTGATTGTAACACAAACATATGTTACAATAACAGTTAAAACCAATCCTAAATATGAAAATGCAGCTTGACAAAATCTGCAAATAAAGAGATTGTACAGCTTATATAGGGGATATGATTTTAGACAGCTCATATTGACAACTCCCTAGTATAGTATCGTGTTTCAATAGTACATATTTTGATTATAAAAGTGAAAAAAAAAATCCCATTGAAAAACATTAGATGGTTATGTTGTACAAATATATCTATTCTATCAAAAAATTTAGATGGTTAGGTTGTCTAAATATAAATACAAGGAAAAAAATAGTGGATTTAGAAAGTAGGATAACGATAATGTTAATTTTTTTTAATATTTTTATTTTTAGTAATTACTAAATTGAGTAAATTATATTTTTATTACTTACGAAAGAAAAATATTTATTATATTAAATAGTTAGGAGTTATTGGTTTAACATGTTTATGTATTGTAATCTTAGGGCCATGTTTTAGATATAGAGTGATTTAAGTAATTATATTTTTTTAGACAGTAACTATGTGGTTTAACATTATGTTGATTCATGATCTTTACTTAAAGAGCATGTGGGGTCATGGTAGATAGATAATTTTTTTATATAATTCTTTTTCACATAAACAAAATTGACTTAAGTGGTTATATTGGTAGGAAATTGGATTGCTTCTCTTGCAGAGTTTTTTAAACACTTAAAAATACTATCATTATAGCTTTTGATATGTTTCTATGGTTAATGAATGCGTTCATCTTGCATGGAATTATGGAGTAATAGTTAATGCAAGTCAAGAATTCTTATGCCATCTATAAATGTTTTCAAAAGTTTGGATTCTACGAACAACATGGAATTATGGAGTAATAGTTAATGCAAGTCAAGAAGTCTTATGCCATCTATAAATGTTTTCAAAAGTTTGGATTCTACGAACAACATCTAACCACGCTCTAGTGTGACAATAAGAGTACCATCATGCTTTCCAATGCCCTAGTTCAACAACAACACATTAAACATAGTGCTAAAAAGTCACTTCATTAGAATGCCCATTCATAATTGGGCTATAAGTGTTCAACCTTGCATATCATCAACTTGTAGAAATTTTCACAAATTTTCTTAGCAAAGAAAAGTTTTTTAGACTTAGATTTTTCTTAGGAGTTTCATAAGTTGTCAATAAAAGGAGATAGGTTCTAATGCCTCCTTCATTCTTATGTTGTGTCAACTTTGTAAATCCTTCAATCTCATCTCAAAAATGTATTTTTTTAAAATGCATTAGTTACATTATAATATGAGAATCCTAATGTATTCTAGATGTAAAGTGATCCTAAATAGAGTACCTATTTTTTCATATTATAATTTTAATAATCTATAATTTAACATTAAACGCTTAAATTATATAAATATAATTTTGGATAATTTTTTTACAACTCATAACTATTTAAAATATTTTTCAAAATTTCCTACATAAATAATACTTACTTACTATGTGAAAAAAGGTTGTAACATAAAATTTTAAAAAATATAAAATTAAATATAAAATAATTACTTTATGCTCTTTTATATATATAGATATATTATTTTTAATAAAAATATTATAATGTAAAGATGTACAGAAATAAAAATGCATATTAGATTAAGATATAAATAGAAAATAATATATATATACAATTTTAATCAAAAATTATTAAAATTTAAATATTTAAATATAAATATTTTGATAAACAATTAAATTTTTTATTTTATAAATATAATAATAATATTTTTTTCTTAATAATAAAATAATTAAATTAAATTTAAAATTAATAAAAATTTAATAAATTCAAAAATTTAATAAAAAAAAATTTACTAACGTATTTTTCTTTCACTCCTTTATAATTTACTAATTTAAATTTTATATAGAAAACATAATAATTAAAAACATATAACAATTTTATTAAAAAAATAACAACTAAAGGTTGAACACACTTATTTGTAGATTGTCATTTTATCATAATTTTAACTCTTAGATGACACAATCATGTTCATGTATTTTATCATAATATTAACTCTTCATTGTGAAAACAAAATTTTATCAAATCTGATCAAGATGGCACCATCATCTTCATGTATTCTATCATAATATTAACTCTTCATTGTGAAGACACAATTTTATCAAGAAGGAGCGATAACTAACAATTTCATGCACATCTTTATATAATATTAATTACAAAAATTCTTTCACTATCGAAACAAGGTGCCACCAAAAAAAGGAAATTGTTTCAAAAAGATTTGTGGAAAGCAAGTATCCAATGAAAAATGAACATCGTTGGGTACTTGAAATGAATTCCCGAGGAACAATGTAAACATCATCCTAACATAAAATTGAGGAACAAAGTAAACATCATCCTAACATAAAATTGACTCGGATTGGTGATTAGGGAAGGATGAAAAATGAGATTCTTCTAGGTCTACAAATGGATGTATCTCACTTTCCATATCATCAATATCAAAATTATTATTAAACATAACTTAAAAAAAAAATAGATTTAATAAGATTTTCAAATGGATATGCAAGAGATTGAGAATTGATATCTACATGTAAATTGTTTTCAACTTCATCATCTTAAATTAAGTTGAAGGAAAATTCATGGCGTTTATTTCGTTGTTTTACAAAAGTTTCTTTTTCAAATTTAAACTATTTGAAATAGAAATTTCAACATAATGATTAATATGAACTATTTGAAATATAAATTTCAAAATAAGGATTAATATGGTTATTAGTGTATGAATCAGAATGAGAAGACATATTCAAATGTTGGAAACTCAGATAATATGAAGAGGGGGTGAATGAATATTATGATCAATTTTAACGATTATTATCATTTTACAATATTTCAATTTACTTAGTAAGCAATCATTTATGCAAAGTATAAATCAAACAACAATACTATAAGAAATACACACATAGAGACATCAGATGCATGTGGAAACCTATAAAAGGAGAAAATAACTAATATTTTTTTAGTTATTTACGAAAATGCAAGCTTCAACCTGTTGTTACAAAATATTTACTAGTACCAATCAGAAGGAAGCAGCCACCTTGATTTGCAAGCACCGCCTAGGAGGAGGAACCAATCCCCAATTGTTTTACACACATTGGCTTATAGGAATCACCAATTCCCTTTGTTATATTTTGCTAGCACGAACCAACAGGAAGCTCCAACCCCCTAATCTGCAGGAACCCACTTGTAGGAGGCACCAACCCCTAATTGTTTTATAGGCACTAATCTCTATGAAGCACCAATTGCCTTTGTTCTATTTTTCTATCACCAACTAGTGGGATATTCCAACTCCCTCATTTCCAAGCACTCACTTGTAGGGGGAATTGAGCCCCCAATCTATTTTTGAAGCACCCACATGAAGGAAGCACCAACTCCCTTATATGCAAGGGCCAAGCTGCGGTACCTAGCATGTTCCTATAGTATGACATTTTCATACTCATATACACAAGTACTCTATCATTTTAATCTTCAAAATTGCATTTGGTGCACTCTCCATTACAACCCTCACTTAACTAGGTATGTCACAATATAAGCAACATCCTTAGATTTAGTATTTGCTCTACAAATCACTCCCAATGCTTAGATATGATCAAAACTTCTTCAAATTTGCTTAACTACACTTTTCTCACAATCAATTTTGATCACAACTTTTCAATTTTTCTTAGCAATTCTTCTATAACCTTAATCTATTATCAACACTCAGATATAATCTTTCTATCAATCAGAAACAACTTAGATCACAGATCTTCATAGATATCTAATCTAGAATATTCTTCCTAGCTTAACCTTCTTCAACATCATTCAAACTCTATCAGTCTCAGCCCATTCATAAGATTGTCCTTCTTAATGCTTTCTTTAGACTATCTTAGCCTTAGATAATCTCGACCCATACACAAAATCACTCCTCTCAACTCTTCATTTGAACAAAACTTATTTTGTTTCCTGATTTTGGTGTTCTATCTCTATGTTTGATTTTCGATGGAAACACCAAGAATCTTTCAATCAAATGGGGGGGGGCCGGGGGGGGGGGGGGGGGGGGGAGGTTCCATAATTGTCACCTTTTGTGACTAACCTCTGCACACATTCCTTGAAGCATGCCCTATGCCAATATCCACATACCTCGATCTAATTGTTTGTGTATCAATTTAGGGCCCTGATGTATATTTGATAGTTAATAGAGAGTTGAGGTTTGCAATTTATTGGTTTTGTCATTAAAACACACTTAGCTTCCCGAAATGTAACATGATAAATCTAAAAATAGTTTGTCCATAACCGATCTATATTAATTATGACCCTCTTGTATGCTCGATAGTTAATTAAGGGGGGTTGGTGGGCACAATTTGTCATTTTGCAGACTGGGTCCCAAAGCCTCTAACGCTAGCTTTACATGTTCACTTGGACCAACTAAACTATGTCACATGTCCTTTTGCATAATGTCTACACCATATCAAAGTCAACCTATTAACCAAATCATCACTTATCAGTGCCAAGTCATCCACCTTTCTCCATGTCCACTATATGTTGTCTCAACATTACTTTCACTATTTCGTCGCAACCTCACATAACTCATTTTTTTC
The DNA here is from genome assembly GCA_000404065.3 of Pinus taeda. NCBI lineage: Eukaryota > Viridiplantae > Streptophyta > Pinopsida > Pinales > Pinaceae > Pinus > Pinus taeda. The sequence continues at coordinate 35,346 of APFE030398798.1, forward strand.
ACATTATCCTTAAATAATGATTCCACCATCATTCAACATGACATCCTCTAAGTGGTGCCACATGTCACTTAGATTCAACTAACTTGGCATACCAAAAGGTCCAAAAACACCTATCACATATCACACTATCAAGGCAGGACTTCATCACATTGACCATGTCAATGACCGGTGAGCTTAAATTGATTGTAGATTCCTAGAATAGTCAGGAACCAGACAGACATGGGTCAGTCAAAAAATTTACCGTGCCCATGTCTGTCGGATTCCCTAATATTTCAGGAATCTGCAATCGGCTTAAGGATGACCGTCATTGCCACCAAGAAATACCACATCATCTACCTTATCCAATCACATTTTTCCATTTTTCACAAGGGCCAATTCATCTGTTATAGAGGAGGAGTTGAGTTCAAGTGGGTTTTCAATAATTTTCTTTGTATTTTCAAAAGGGTCCCAAACATTGCATTCCCATCACTTACGTGACCCATGAAGTTCATCAGTTCAAACTTTTTCAAGAACAAAGTGTTAAACATGGCCCCATAATCCAGACTCTATGAGCTCTCCAACATAATACCTCTGTGTTGTAACATATGTCAATTGACATAGAATTTCATGTCTTGTAGAGTTCATTAAAAACAAAATCTATCAATCCTACAGTATGTCAAGTTTGGAGACATGAATTGTTGGGAAATGTTTCATATTATATCTTTTGTCAGCTAAGTGGAACAATGCCATTCGAACCCTGAAAAAATTTAACTAAAATAACTCTTGATCCCTCGGGAGATTTTCCAAGTGTCATATACTGTTGGCATGGTCTTTGATAGGACTATCGAATAGAAATTGTAGTTTCCTTATTGGGGATTACAAAGTAATCCATATCTAACTTTAAATATATGGAATCAACACGCATCAACATACTTACTAGGACCCCCCACAAAATTGATACAACCAACTAAAACTTACAATGCTCTCACTCTAACAAGCTCCCCAATATAAAATTTCATTGTTTGACATCATTGACAACACTTTTTGAAATAGTCTTTAAGCCTAACATTAATGAAAATAGTTTTCTCACCAATCACCCTCTTTGCATAGATGACAACAAAAGTAAACCTTATTCTATATTGATGACAATAATTGTTACAGGTCATTTTTTTGCATCCAAGCAAATGGCCTTGAACCGAAATCTAGCATCATCCTTTGGGACCTTGAAATCATCCCCTACAAAGCCAAAGGCATTCCCTCTCTAAATGTTACAATAAAACTAGAGTACATTGGATGAAAACACTAATTTTATGTGTCATCACACTTGTATTTAAGACAAGCTAGACTGGCACAGGTTGCACACGTAGAAACTGCACTGTCCAATGCAAATTGCTTTCCTAAAAAGTGTGATGATAGCTAGAAATGAGTAAAAATAAAAAAATAAATTCAAAGTTTCTCTTTCTAAAAGTTTCGAAGTGGTTTTAACCATTTCATGTTGGATAAAATCTCTAACTCCTAATATTAAGGTCTTATCTCATATCTCCTAGAACTTACCTCCCCCTTATGTGGATCTAATCCCTAGAATGATAAATCCAAAACCACCTCATTTACCCCATAAATTCACTACCCCCAATAGAGTTTGGCTTGGCTTTTGGAGACTTTGAATTATGCCCTTATGCTCCTCATTTGTGTTTAGAGATCCATAATCCATACATGTCCTTGAGGTATGATTGAAATCTTACTATTGTGGCAAAGGAAGGACAACATAGCTAGGAGAGATATGCAAGGCAAATGCCTACACTGATTGTAGTATTTTCATTTTTTTATTAATAAAAGGTGCATTGTTTCAACTATACTTATGTCTTATTTATGCATATGTAGAACATGAATCCTTGCTTCTTTTTAAAAAAAAATTGTATATGGTATTTGTATGTTTTTGTTCTCTTCCTTTCTTTGGATGATTTTCCAGTTCCATTTATAGAAACCGGAGTTGGACCTGGAGCTAACTAGGTAAGAGAAGGAGTAATATTACATCATATTCCAAGTAGGCATTACTTCCATATTTAAAACATCTCTAAGGAAAGCATTGTAATTTTGTCTTGGTTGTTTCTAGATTAATCCATTAGGTATAAGGAGATTGCTTCTGTCCATAGAAGGGATTTGTCCATAAAACAATACTACATGCCAACTTTCTTTCAATATCTATGTACAAGTAAATACATGGCATGTCAACCTCAAAGTACTAAGACTCCAATTGAATGTATTTCGAATATGATATGATGCCAATGTTTTCTCATTCTTCCCCTTTGAGGTCAATGGAAAAAGGCCTAGATACTCTGTCTCTGACCATTATTCCCCTAAGACAATATAATATGTTGTTGATAATACTACCTTGGACTGACAACAAATTCCAACTTAAACCTTTGCTCATTCCTCCACTAATATTGTAGACACATGCTCTCCATCATATTTTGGGAAAGAAATGGATGATCATTCTCCATATTACAATTCATCTTAGTACCAATAACTAAATTGCATCTCTCCATTATTATTTCAATGTTTTCTAACTCATTGTTTTGGTGCTTCACTGGGATTCAAAGAGCCAATGACCATATGGAAAGTGCCACTGCTACTAGATTCTGATTGTGTCTATAAGATGTAAGAAAGGGAAAAAGATTTGTAATTTCTAACAACATTCTCACCATATACTCTATTGTTTCTTACATAATCATTTCTTGAGATCTTATATGCGCTCTTATTATTGTTACTTAACATAATTAGTTTTCTTGCATAAGATCTACACTCTATTGTTTTATATGTATAATTATTGCAAGAAATCCAATAGCCATTAAAGATATTTTGACACATGGAAGTACTTTGTGTTTGAAGATTTTTTCCTTGAGGGTGATAGGATGTCCATGGGTTCTTCATTCACTCAGTAGCTGTTTGAATTAGTGTCATGAACTTTCCTTTGCTGCTACTGATATACATTTATGTTATTTATCTTTCTTTGTTTTTTTTGTTCCTTATGGTCGCTATCCACTTTTGTTTTTTGTTGTTTATTTTGTTACTTTTGTTAACGTGTAACACTTCCTTTAGCATTATTTTCAATAGATCCTTTGACTATTTCAATATGGATGACTGATTTTTTGAAATCTTCTTTCTTGGAGCTTGATTCTTCTGTGTATATAAGTCCAATCTTGATGAGTGGATATCTTTGATTGTTGAGAATATCATCCAAGATATTGGTACTCCTTTAGTATTGATTTAATTGGTCATTTTCCTTTTCTAAATCATGTCTCATTAAAACTATCTCATCTTCTAGACTCTCACCATGAGCTTCTCATTCATTCAACTAATTTGTTAATACTTCATTCATTATTTTTACTTCCTCTATATGTGTCCTCAAGGCAAGAACATATTTATTTAATATTCAAGGTGATGATCCTCCTCATAATCCTATATCATGTCCTTCTATTTATGATTCATTTCTATAAGATTTTCGATTTCTACTAGAGTAGAGATTAGTTTCTTATGAGATATTTTATTCATCAAGATCTTCTTCCTTTTCAGAATCTAAAGATTATTCCATGGACATAAGAATTATTCCTTATTTAGCACTACTACAAATTCACCCTTTATCTTCTTCACATGAATAGTCATGGAATCTTTTATTATTTTACTCATCAGGTGTTCTGTCAACTTCTTGAATAATATCTTCATCTTCCATTGTTATTAGTGTAGGTCCCTCCCCATTACTACTAGATGTATATCTATCTCTTTCTTATGAAAATGCATATGAACATCTACAAGATACATGACCTATTCTTCTACAATTATATAAGAATAGTATTTTACCTTTTAGACTTCATTTCATCTCATCTAGGTCTTCTTCATCTTTATATTCATCCTCTAAACATGATTTTTCCTCTTAAGGATCCACTACTTGTACATTAGGGGAGTCATCCTCGATCTTCTGAGTAGATTTCTTCTAGGATTTCTTCTTCTTGCTGTTATTCCTTTTATTATGTTTATTTATAACTTAATTTTCTAGATGATGATCAAAACCTTGAGCATTTATGATAAGGGGGTCTTCTTGAATATATAACTCATTACTTTAGCAAACATTGTCTTCAATATTTACTAGTGCTTTTTGATTTTCTGCTTCATATATATAGTGTAGCTTACCTAGAATTTATTTTAAACTATCACAATGTATTTCTCTATCAGATTATGGATTTTATATCCCTTTCAAGATGACTTTGTTTTCTTTAATATCACATTCATAATTTACTCTATTCTCTATAGACAACGACACCTTTAAATCAAGAGCAATTGAATAGGCTTCTATTATTAACTTCTAAAGTAGATACCCATATCCACTCAGAAATGGTACTCAATTTAGTGTAAGCCAATCCTAGTTAGTTATCATATCTTTAGATAAAGCTTCCAGTGGTTAAAATGTTCTTGAAGGAACCTGCTTCGATACCAATTGCTAGAAACCAAGAGAATATTCAGAAGGGGGTGAATCAATATTATGACCAATTTCAAAAATTATTACCACTTTACAATATTTCAATTTACTTAGTAAGAAATCATGTAAGAAACACATAAATCACACAACAAAAACATAAGAAACACACACATATGAAACACTTAGAGACACTAGATGTACATGGAAACCCATAAAGGGAGAAAACCACTATTCTTCATTTTTGTTCTTTATGGAAATGCAATCTCCAACATGTTGTTATATTATGTTTACTAACAAAAATTAGAAGCAATCAACCACTCCTTGATTTTCAATTTCCCACTTGCAGGAGGAGCCAATCCCCAATTCTTTTACATGCACTAACATGTAGGAAGCACTGGCTCCTTTTGTTTTGTTTTTCTAGCACCAACTAATAGGAAGCTCCATCTACCTAATTTGCAAGAATCGACTTGTATGATGAACCAACCCCCAATTATTTTACAAGTACTGATGTCTACGAAGCACCAAAATCCTTCTTTCTATTTTTCTAACATCGACCAGGAGGAATCCCAAACTCCCTAGTTTACAAGCATCCACTTGTAAGAGGCATTAGCCCCCAAGCTATTTTTTTTAGACAACCACTTGAAGGAAGCACTATTTACTATTTCCTTGATGTGTAGGAACCAAAGTAGAATACGTAGTAGATCCATTTTAAATTAAAAAATTAGACTCAAATACGCAAGTACTCTATCTTTTTAATCCTTAAAATTATATTTGGTGCACTCTCTCCTATATCTCCCACTCACCCTTCATAATGTGTTATTCAAATTTCCTTAGCCTCTGACTATATCGGTCCCCTCATATTGTCATTGAGGAACACTTATTTTCTTTCCTCATTTTGGCACTTTATCTCTAAGTCTAATTTCCAACAGTACCACCAACAAGTTTTCAATAAACAATGCTATATTTTATAGCATTTGTGTTTGAATTAGCATAGGCATAAACCGTACTTTTTTACTCCTCGTAAAATCCTTTCTTGATTATATCAGACGGATTGAGTCCACATAGCCATATGAGTTATATTTGTGTTCAACCTTCTTTAACTAAACTTGGTGCTCAAAATGTCAAATTTCATTAGTAGTGTGCCTCAATATTTAGTGGTCCTAATCATAACACCATGAGGTATGACTGTGGACTTGAAAATCCATATTTGGTTCCATTAAATTGTAAAATGTTATGGTACATCCATATTCCTTTTGACCTTGATTACTTTTGAACCAACTCTAAAGATTTAACCGTATGACTAGCTAATGGGGCCATAAACGTATGCGTTGAGATCTCCGAATTTAGCTCCTCGTAACATGTGACTAGAGTTTCAAAACCATGTGCCTGAATAACCAATTACATTTCCATGCTAATTTCATTGTCTTGTTGCTTCAATTCCACCTATGCCTTCATTGGTTATTAAAACCTCTTACTTCGGTTGATAATTGATTAACTTCACCTCAGCTTGATCAATGAATATGGTTAATCACAGAGACCCCTTACCTTTTGAGCACTTAATTAATGGGGGTGCATATAAATTGATTGCAATTTTCATTAAACCAAAACCTATAGGAATTGGTAAAATGAATGCATCACCATATTTAAGGATCATTGAGAGGTGGTTAGCCCTTGACATGTCATACACAAAGAGCTGCTAAGTTTTCTTCGAGCAACAATATATCGCACAACATGAGCTGAGTGTGTATTGAATCTGTGACCTAGGATCTGATACCATGTATAAATGGAGCACAATTTCCATTACACTAATAATCACAACAATTGTTAAATTGGCACATCACCTGATTTAAGGATCACTTGGAGGTGGTTAAACCATGTTACAATAAGAGGCCCTAAATTTTCTTCGTACGATACCACATACATAAAATAATTTCTTATAGAGTATAAAAATTTAGACTCTTCCCTATGAATTAAAAGATTTTCATCTGTTAGGTTCCTATACCAATATGAGTCATAATTTTTGAATGACTGAGATTAAATTTGTAATCTGTACATACCTTTTCTTTCTGCAAATGTTTTCCATATTCTCAAAAAAATTAAAAAAATGTAAAGCAGGTATGCCCTAAAAGAAAAATCAAGGGGCAAAAAGAATAAAAAAAGGTTAGAAAAAAATGAAAAAATGAACCCCAAAAAGAAAATACCATGAAAGTGTGCAAGCCCAAATGCCACTACCATTTATTTTTATGCATAATAATGATTGTGTGCAACTTGTTATTTATGCCACAATCCATGGTAATCAAACAGTTTAATCTTGATTATTCCATGTTTTGAATTTCATGTTGATAGATAGAGAATAAATATCTGACCAAACAATGTAATCTTGGCACATAAGTAGATAGGTAGAGTGAATAAAAGGAGCTCAATTGTTTAATCTGAGCCCTTGGATGTAATAAGGATAGATTTCCATTATAGTAGAAAATAAAAAGTTTTGCTAAGGGTTTTCCAGCTTAAGTGCACCCTAATAAAGAGTAGAAAAATGGTAGGATGAGTAGATGGGTAAGTAGTTGAATGGTTGCAGAATTATGACGAATGGCTAGTTAAAAATCATATCATACGCTTCATCATTAAGTTACTAAAGCATGGATGATAATTGAGTAGTTACAAAAAGTCAAATGGTTAATTTTCCCTTTCATTTCACCCTCAAATTACTAATTTCCCACAAGTAAAGACAAAAGTACCTGAAACCTTAAGTTAAAGGGGCTTAGAGCATTTCTCTTACTTTTGGAGGGACCAGACCCTCGACCCAATAACTTATGAGATCTAAGTACTGAAACCTCCTTACCAACATTCACCCCCTTCATAATTCATTTGTTTCATCTAAAAATCCCTTTTCCTAAGGTGAAATCACCATTTGCCTAGGGAAAATAATTAACCCTACATAAAACCCCTTTTTTTCACAAAAAACACACAAAAAAGCATTTAGCCTAAGTTGTAATGTGTAGGTATGAATTGTGTAAATAAATTTTCAACACATTATACTTAGCGCAAAAGCCCACTTTTCCCCTTTCATTTCATATTAACTTTAATATTCACTATATTTATTTAACTCCCTAAATTAAACTCCTTTCCTGTATATTTATTAAATCCCATATGATAATATCCCGCTAGAGGTTTGAAATATAAACCTTACTTAGTAAATTAATTAAATGAATTAATTAGCCAATTAACGATTAGTTAAGAGCCATAACCTTGCACCAAAAAAAAGGGGGTTAATTAATCAAACAATGATTAATTAATAACCTGCTCCACCAATCAAATCATCCCTAACATCGTTAAGTTCCCTTAAATTGCAGTTGCTATCCCGTCAGGCCCCTCCATTAACTTCCTGATGAAATCACACCCCCGACCACCGTACGATCTGACCCCTTATGATCTGATGGTTGACGCTCATATCGGGCAGCCTCCAATGCTAAATGTTACCCACTCGATGTGATCTATTTCACTATTCATCCCACATCTACGTGGCACTCGATGAATGGCATCGGGTGGCCTCCCCTCAAAATCACCCATGACTCATAAGCGGGAGATGGCCCTTTCAATACCACTTCCCCGCCATTTCGATAAACCACCCTTTTGTTCATTTAATTGAATTTTGCCCCATATTTCGAAATTCTGCCCGTTAAACCTTATAACATGAAAACCTGTGTTTTCATGGTTTTTGCCCGTTTTACTATGTAAACCTATGAAACCTTCTAGTGCCTCCTTGAACCTCTGAAACATGATTTCACAGTATGTTTTCAGTCCAGAACTCCACTATGACCCCTTTCCTAGTCATCCCTGTGCCAAAAAGCCATCAAGCGCCCTTCATGAAGACCTGTATTCTCTTAAATAATATTGAATTTTCCAGGTTATCAAACTAAGATTAGAGCTTGGATAAACAGTTCTGATACTAGTCACACAACTATTTGTTCCAAGAATAAAAAATAGAATCTCATTCAGAACTTGTGCTCAAAAGATGAACACAATTGTAGAAGGAAACAAAAAAGAAGACAACTACACAGAGCATTTACAGGCAGAACAAAGAAACCAGACAGAGAATATGGCTACAAGGTAGATGAATACAAGAGCACTCCTCGAAGACTAAACATCACATCTGCTTAGAAAACGCATCAATTATCGCGAGAGAAGAGCAGCATCAGAGACGGAAAATCAGAGAAGCCCTTGAAATCTTGAAGCATCCTTGTAATCTAAATAGAGACAGTGGTTTGGAGATTAGCGGAAGCTGGCTTCCCCTGATCAGTGAAATCAAGAAACGTCAACCCAACCCCAGGTAAGTTGTCGAGCAGGTCAGTTTTTCCCTCCCTTTCCCTTTTCTATTATGATTAGTCAGTTCTTTTTTGTTTCATTAGTAGTATTATTTCCATCAGGAACCCTTAGTTTATTAATTTTCTCTACAATTGATCAATTATATATAATTATTAGATTACTTATTTATAATACTTAATTTATTTATTAATAAT